>JAVTVY010032528.1:0-142710 GCA_036873755.1 Hanleya hanleyi
GCGGCCTGGCCGTTTCATCAGACACTCTGTCAGCCACCAAAATGTTCACTTGTACTACGTGCTCGAAATCATTCACTCGTCTGCACGACTTGCGCCGCCATGAGGCTACCAAGCACGAAGGAACCGCCCGGTATAGCTGTACGATATGTACACTGTCGTTTCAGCGCCCGGATCATTTACAGCGCCACACACGTGCACGCCATGAAGTACCCAAGACCTAGGGCCAGATTTTGTACGACGTGGAGGGCAAAGTACACTTCGTGGACGAACCCATAAATGTTCCTAACGATCTGTTACACGAAGACCATCCAATGAGTGATATCTATCGGCGCCATTGGCCCATGATCCGGCACTGTTTCTGCCGTCATCGCCCTATTCAAGATATCTACAATTTCCGACTGACCGACCTCGCCTGTCTACGCAGCTACGTGGAAGCCATCTTCAACGATCAAACTACGGCCTTCAAGTTGAATCTGGTGTTTGGTTATGTGCTGCAGCATAAGGACACAGACCAAGCCCGATATTTTTACCCGAGCAGTAACATCCGGGTATTTGACCAACCGTTTACCATCATTAACCGGGCGTCGCTAGAGGCGATGCTGGAGAAACTGGACACCGTGGATCCCTTGGAATGGGCCCAACAACAACGCCCCATCACCTAGTGGGTCGTAGAGAGGATGACCGATGTCACGTTTTTCGTCACCAAGCTGACCGACTACACCATAGGCTGAATGCTTCACCCATGCACTGATGAATACCATAACATGCCATACATACTCTATATGTCTATACGCTGATCGTTGACGGCGGCAACACTAGGTGGTGGTGGTGGTGGTGGTAGTGGTGGTGGTGGTGCTGTGAGGATAATAAAACGTGTATTACGCAATGTGCCTGTTGGTGTTGATGTCTCTTGGTTGTGTTTATATTGAATGGATCTGAGCATATTGATGCGATGAGAGGAAGTTTTCGGAGAGAACGTAATTCGACATGGTGCACGATTGGACTCAAACACTAACACACACACACGTACGCAATGTGACTCATGAAAAACCTGGATGCAAGCTGAGGACCCGGATGTAAAACCACAGTACCCGGATGGAAGACGGAGGAACGACGGGAAAACCCCACTTGGAAACCCGGATGTTGACAAGATCCCGGATGTAAAATCCACTGCCCACACACACACACACACACACTCACAGACACACACATACACACACACACTCACAGACACACACATACACACACACACACACACGCGCAATGCGGCTAAGTCGTACACCAGTACATCTCGGTCCTCGACTTGGGGTAGTTGAACTGAGTGTGCTAAAAATAGATCACCAGCTAGCGTGCTATAAAAGGAAAGCGGCCTGGTCGTTTCATCAGACATTCTGTCAACCACCAAGATGTTCACTTGCACAACTTGCCAGAAGCAGTTTACTCGTCTAGACAATTTACGTCGCCACGACACGGACGTCCACAACGACGGACTGTATACTTGTATAACCTGCGCACGGTCATTTAATCGGGAAGATGCTTTACTGCGCCATGAACGTTCAATTCATGGGCCACCCAAGCGTCCATGCGAGGATTGTGGTCGGCTTTTCAAGCTGACCAGTCAGTTGCTGCGACACCAACGTTTGATTCATGCCCCGGTACCATGGCATGAGCGACAACTTCCTACTGAAGAGGAGCCGCGGAAGGTCAGACCCAGTGAAGATAAGCCCGGGCAGATGAACGCTACTGGTGATGCGATGAAGGAGAGCCCACCTATACCCACAGTTCAGAAGAGCCTGGATATCCAGTCGGACCCCAGCGTTACGGTTTCGAGTCATACGCCTGACAACATCGAACATTTTCTGGGCGATCTCTTACAGGACAACCATCCAGTGAGTGACATCGATCGGCGTCATTGGTCCATGACACGGCATTGTTTCCACCCTCATGGCCCCATTCAAGGTATTTACAATTTCCCACTGACCAACCTCACCCGTCTACGCAGCTACGTGGAAGCCATCTTCAAAGATCAAACTACGGCCTTCAAATGGAATGTCGCTTTCGGGTACATCTTACGTCACAAAAAGACGGACCAGTTACGGTATTATTATCCCGGCAATAATATCTATGTGTCTGACCAGCCGTTCACCATCATTAACCGGAGGTCACTAGAGACGAATGCTGGAGATACTGGACACCGTGGATGCCTTGAGATGGGCACATCGTCAACGCCCCAACACACAATGGGTGGTACATGTAGAGAGGGTAACCAATGTCACGTTTTTCCTTACCAAGCTGACCGACCACCGCCATCGGTTGAATGCGTCATCCGTGCACTGATGAATACCATAACATACCGCACATACTCTCTATGTCTACATGCTGATCGTTGACTTGAGCCCAGTAAACACTTGTACCTAATGTGACGGTGCGTTAAATAATAAAACATGGTGTTTGATATTGATGTCTCCCCCAACTATGTTGGGGGGAGACATCTAGTGTTTGTGCTGTCTGGATGGATGGATGGATGTCTGTCCGTCCCCTTGCCTTGTCTGCAAGATATCTTGAGAACTACTGAATAGAATTTCACGAAACTTGGATGGAAGCTTCATTGGGATAGCCCCCTCATTTGATTATATTTTGGTGTGTGTGAGTGCGTTCATCCGTGTCCAGTGTCCGTCCGTCCGTCCATCTACTTGTACATGTATATACATGCCTTGTCTGCAAGATATCTTGAGAACCACTGGACGGAATTTCACCTAACTTGGATGGAAGCTTCAGTGAGATAGCCCCCTCATTTGATTAGGTTTTGGTGTGTGTGCGTGCATTCATCCGTGTCCGGTGTCCGTCCGTCCGTCCATCTACTTGTACATGTATATACAGGCCTTGTCTGCAAGATATCTTGAGAACTACTGGACGAAATTTCACCAAACTTGGATGGAAGCTTCAGTGAGATAGTCCTCTCATTTGATTAGGTTTTAGTGTGTGTGCGTGCATTCATCCGTGTCTGGTGTCCATCCGTCCGTCCATCTACTTGTACATGTATATACAGGCCTTGTCTGCAAGATATCTTGAGAACTACTGGACGGAATTTCACCAAACTTGGATGGAAGCTTCATTGGGATAGCCCCCTCATTTGATTAGGTTTTGGTGTGTGTACGTCGTCCGTTAATCCGTGTCCGGTGCCCGTCCGTCCGTTCATGTACTTGTACATGTATATACAGGCCTTGTCTGCAAGATATCTTGATAACTACTGGATGGAATTTCACCAAACTTGAATGGAAGCTTCATTGGGATAGCCCCCACATTTGATCAGGTTTTGGTGATGTGTGCATGCATTTATCCGTGTCCGGTGTCCGTCCGTCCGTTCATCTACTTGTACATGTATATACAGGCCTTGTCTGCAACATATCTGGAGAACTACTTGACGGAAGTTCACCAAACTTGGATGGAAGCTTCATCGTGATGGCCTCTGTTGAACTTCACCAGACTTCGATGGAACCTTTATTGGAATGGCCTCCGCATCTTAATATGTTTTGGTGTGCGCACGTGTTTGGTGTTCATCCGTCTGTCTACTTGTACATGTTATAAACAGGCCTTATCTGTAAAATATCTGAAGAACTACTGGATGGAATTTCCCCGAACTTGGATGGCAGCTTTATCGTGATGGCCTTCTCGTCTGATTAGGTTTTGGTTTGTTTGCGTGCATCCATCTGTTTCTGATGTCCAGCTTTGTTACATGTATGTACAGGACTACTCTTGTCTACAAGATATGTGGAGAACTACTGGATGAAATTTCACCAAACTTGGATGGAAGCTTCATTAAAATGGCCTTATGATCTAATTAGGTTTTGTTGCGAGCTAGTGCTTGCGTGGGTCAATGCAAAATGTGCTTATCTGTCTGTCCAATTTTTGTTCACTCCATATCTTGGAAACTACTGAAGACAGATGCATGAAACTTCTATACGGTACAGCATGTATACTATAGGTGTGGCTCTTGTATGTTTTGCATCTTTCCTATAATGTGATCAGTTTCGAATAATTGATGCTTCACAATTACATGTATTTCACACTGGTTGGACGCTGTAGATGTCGGCAATCCACTGATTGCTATATAAATCCCGACTCCTCACTGGGTTACTGCAACAATGAAAATCACCTCTTTGCAATTAATATTTTTAGATGCGCAGCTTTGTTTAGGATACTTATTGCTACATTCATTTTATAGCACTTTCCCTTAAATTATGTGCTCACTCGAGGGAAGGTGGGAGGTTGGGGGAGACGTATGTTTTTGCTTAAAAAACAAACAGTATAGGCTTCATGCCGGAGCGGCAACTCAAGGGTCAAAGCGGAACCTCTAGTTCAATTTGTTTTGCTGTGAACATACTAAACATACCCAGGGCGGCTCCCCCAGCCTGGGTATGATGTAACATTGGGGATAATAAACTATATAAACATTGCTGAACTTGTTGTTATTCACGACAACTGCTATCCAATTGTATAATACAGAACATATAATGTATAATACAGGATATATATGGTACAATACAGGAAACATATGGTATAATACAGCATAGATTTGGTATAATACAGGACAGATACTGTATAATACAGCACAGATTTGGTATAATACAGAACATATATTGTATAATACAGGACAAATATGGTACAATACAGGACAGATTTGCTATAATACAAGACAGATATTGTATAACACGGGACAGATATTGCATAATACAGCACAGATATTGCATAATACAGCACAGATATGGTGTAATTCAGGACAGGTATGGTATAATACAGCACAGATATGGTATAATAGAGGCCAAATATTGTATAATACAGCACAGATTTGGTATAATACAGGACATATATGGTACAATACAGGACAGATATAGTATAATACAGCACAGATTGGTATAATACAGGACAGATACTGTATAATACGCATGGCCAATATGGATGGTCCATCTCTACACCAAATACCCTCCTTCACTGCCCCAAAATGCCCACTTTCGCTAGTACTCGTACTGATGACGTCACCAATGACGTCACAGATGCTGTGGACATCCCTTAAAATCGTGGTCTCCACCCCGAAGGCTACAAGATGACACCCCACAGGACGCATTCGGACCATTCGGACCAAGGATGGTCCATCGCTACACCAAATACTTTCCTTCACTGCCCCAAAATTTTCACTTTCGCTACTACTCATACTGATGACGTCACCGATGACGTCAAAGATGCTGTGAACATTTCTCAAATCGGGGTCTACACCCCGAGAGCTACAAAATGACACCCCACACGACACATTCGGACCAAGGAGGGTCCATCTCTACACCAAATACCTTCCTGCACTTTCCTAAAATGTCCACTTTCGCTACTACTCGTACTGATGACGTCACCGATGACGTCACAGATAACGGGAACATCCCTCAAATGGGGCTGTACACCCCGAGAGCTACAACATGACACCTCCCAGGACGCATTCGGACCAAGGATGGTCCATCTCTACCCCAAATACCTTCCTTCCCTGCCCCAAAATGTTCACTTTGGCTACTACTCGTACTGATGACGTCACCAATGACGTCACAGATGACGTGAACATCCCTCAAATCGGGGTCTACATCCCGAGAGCTACAAAATGACACCTCCCAGGACACATTGGGACCAAGGATGGTCCATCTAGACACCAAATACCTTCCCGCACTGCCCCAAAATGGCCATTTTACTTACTACAACCAACTGCGCATGCGCAGATTGACGCAACTTGCATTTTAAAACACGCCATTCTGACTCTACCCCACACAAGCTTCACTTTGACACCTTCCACGACCCATTCGGACCCATAGCGGTCCATCTCTACCCCAAACACACACCCACATACCCCCCAACATGCCTGCTTTCTATACTACGGCCAGACTGCGCATGCGCAGACTATTGAAAACGGACGAACCATTGGTCCAGTCGGATGCTCCTCCACGAGAGCTTCAAACTAAGACCTCATACGACATCATAGGATCATTAAGGGCTCACCTAGACCCCAAAACGTCCACCCCGTATGGGCCTATACCCCCATAGCCATGCAGTATAGGCCTATGGGCCTACCCAGGCCTCAGTGAACTTTTTCCAAAAATTTCACCGTTTCGCTCCGGGACCCTTCGCATCGTGTTCTAAATGACGAAACGAGAAAAACGAGACCCCACAACCCATATCACAATGAACGTGTGTGAATTTCCCAGGTTGAACCTATACCTCCATATAGCCAGTATGGACTATATGCAGACCTCAGGTTGAACCTATACCCCCATATATCCAGTATGGGACTATATGGGCTATATGGTACTTTTCCCAAAAAATTTCACCGATTCGCTCCGGGGCCCCTCCCATCGTGTTCTAAATGACGAAACGAGAAAAACGAGACCCCACAACCCATATCACAATGAACGTGTGTGAATTTCCCAGGTTGAACCTATACCTCCATATAGCCAGTATGGACTATATGCAGACCTCGGTGACTTTTTCCACAAATTTCACCGATTCGCTCCAGGACCCCTCCCATCGTGTTTTTCTTGGCGAAAAACGAGACCCCACAAGCCATAGTAACACCCCTCCCCCCCATATAGCCAGTATGAGCCTATATACAGACCTCGGCGACTTTTCCCAAAAATTTCACCGATTCGCTCCGGGACCCTTCCCATTGTCATTTTCTTGGCGAAACGAGAAAAACGAGACCCCACAAGCCATAGTAAAGCCCACGAAAAAAATTGACCATCCCCATACCCCATACAGGCATTTTCCCTTATATTTTATAATACAGACCCCTATTGTAGGGGTAAAGTCCGTGTTCCGCTTTTTATAGTTTCGGGAAAAAATCCTAATTTTACATGCACCCACCCCATTGACTTGATAGGCAGGCCCCGATAAGCCCGGGGACCGATATTAGCCCTTTTGGCTAGAGTTGATAGGAGTTTTCCCCTATTTTAGGGGTAAAGTCCGTATTCCGCTTTTTATAGTTTCGGGGAAAAATCCTAATTTTACATGCACCCACCCCATTGACTTGATAGGCAGGTCCCAATAAGCCCGGGGACCGATATTAGCCCTTTTGGCTAGGGTTGATAGGTGTTTCCCCCTATTTTAGGGATAAAGTCCGTGTTCCGCTTTTTATAGTTTTCGGGGAAAAATGCTAATTTTACATACACCCACCCATGACTGGATGCCCCTTCACGAATGCTTCACTTTGATACCTCACTCGACCCAATCGGACCATGCAGCGTATTTGAAGTCTGGGGACCACTTTTTCTCCGCGGAAGCTTTTTCCCGCGACCGCATCACCGCCAGACCGCATCACCGCGGATGAATACATTCCCTGCAACAATTTGAACTCTCCTGTGTTGGAGGTAGCTTTTTGGTCATTCTGCCGGAAATATAGTGCACTTGACCTCTCCTCCACGTGACCTCCACAAAACAGAGTTATTTCCCTGGAAAAGGGGCTCTGAAATGCGGGCTACCTTCTACTAGTGTGAAACCCCCCTGAAGTTTGTGGTCTTCATGTGTAACATTAGGGATCATGTATCTGCATACGAGAGAGATGGGAAATGCATCCAGTATATCTTGCAAAAGAACTGATGTTCTATGCTAAATTATTACACAAGAACACACGGAACAACGTTTTGTTTATCTGTGACATGCTGAACTCACTCAACTCCATTTACAATTGGACGATAGTGATTGGCCGAGAGCCATGCACACAAAAGCTGTGCGGCCCGTTATACCCAGTGCAATCAGAGAGTATATATGAATAATCTCCCATTACTGCATATTCCATGCTGGGTGGAATATGTGAATTTATTGAACAATATACACACACGTTTCCAGAGAATATTATAATTTATAGCTGTGGGTTTTTTTTTCAAGAGTCCGACTATAAAATTGAAGGTCCCCTTTCCTCGTTGATTTTAACCTATATTACCAACCCGAAAGAAAGACAGGCATCAACGAAGAACGCATAAAATGATCGTGATATCAGGAGTCAGACATGTAACCCGGATTCCGTTCATCTGTTTTAACCCTCTGGCCACCTGGGTTTGATGGATCTGAATAAAGTGCGTGCTGTCTATTCTATCCGGGTTTTTTAAAATACATTGAACATGTATATTAAAGTATTTTTATGTGTACTTGTTTTTTTTTATCAGTCACATGTGGCGCTGTTTATAAATTTTACTTATCCATGGCAATAAAGAATGTCTATCTATGGCTGGAGGGTGCTTATTCATGACACAGGAAATTATCTCGTTAAGCCCTACGGTTGCTCTAGTCTATACTTGGGATTTCCAGTTTCATTTCTCCACCAGCAACATATAGTGATCAGAGCTACATCATGTAAGTTCAATTCTCTTCTTTTTTCAAATTTTGTATGGTTTTGTGATTTATCGTTAATGTATGGGGAAGGGAGAGTAGACAACGTCCTCGGGTCCAAGTCGATTTTGGCGTCACATTGCAACTGGAAATGACATGGAACCTGGAAGAGTGGACCCATGATAGCTTTCTCCTACTAAATTCCAAATTTACGCTATAGCGAAAATTGCAACTTAGGGATCAGGGTCATTCGCATAAAGGATATGTGACGTTAATACTGGAAAAACTCCCTTGGGTATGATGGTAATCAAGCGTATTTTTGTTTTCAATCCAAAAACCTTCCTTATCAGTGTTTACTGAAGTTTACATGCTGAAATATCAGCCTCGAAAAAAAACTGCAATATCCAGCTGTATGAAAATGAAGATATGGTTGACCAAAATGTGCCCCCTGGCCTATTTTTGGTATTTTTGAGGCATTTATAGGGCGGATATTAGAAAGTTAGATTATTTGAAAGAGCCAAGAATGTTACAAGAGAAAATCCTCATTAAAAATGCCCCACAAATATGAAAATAGACCAGGGGCACAGTTGCTCAGTCATTTAAGGATTGACTGTGATTTTTTTTTACGTTCATTGGGGTATGAACTTAAAAACCGCTGTGCAAACTTTGTATGATCCGCGTAAAAATCACAGTCAATCCTTATAATTAAATTAATCAAGCAAAAGTAATTCAATAAGAGAAGAAATTGAAAGCGAAACGAACGAATTCTTCGGTTTAATTCTTGTAACGGGCAGACAGACAGATTTTGAATTTGTGGCCTCCCATCCTAAGTTGGATGATGTAGGCCATACCATTGAGGTTGCTTTAAAAAAAAACACAATTAAAACTTTACTTGAACATAAAAAATAAATACTTCACGTTTGATTTTAAAAGAAATACTGTGTTTTTAAGATACTCAATGGGACATATAAACATGTAAACTGAGGCTCCAGAGGCGTTATTGTGTAAGAAGGAAGGGTACTACTTTAAACTTTAAAAGATAATATAAAAACAACCAGCATGCATATATTATGAAACAACGACCCTATTTATCATACATATATAACTGAATTATAAAGGCCCAAACAGCACATGCATATTTTATGTTCAGTTAATAATAAATTCATATTATTTTTTTTTTTTTTTTTGACAAGAGTATTTGTGCGCTTGTTAAAAAAGATGTAACATATAACATCTCTACTCATTCCGGTTAAGACCGTGACCGATGACCTCGTGGTATCATCAGACAGTAATGTCCAACCAGAACGAGCAAAGACATTATTTAAAACAAAATTGTTCCCCCCCTCCCCACCCTTAAGCATAAATAAGAAATGTATATTGGACAAGATTTGATGTAATATCCATACTCATTCTGGTGAACACCGGAATATCTTCAGACACCGATCCTCCGACACCGATGTCCAACCAGAACAAGCAAAGACATTATTTAAAACAGTGTTTAGCAATAAAAGCGAGATTTGATGTAAACTCTTGTCTATCAAATTTACAAATATATGCATGTACTATTATAGTGACCAATATAATCAGAAAATATAGATGGGCACAACATTAAATAAAATTTCATTCATAGATTAATTTAATTTAAAATGTATAATGACTAAAAAGTTACCACATGCATATCACAGATTATTAAATAAAAAAAAAAACATGCAAAAACATGCAATAAAATCAATACAAGGATTAAATATAATTCACATGCTTATCACAGACGGTAGATAAATATATACAAAATAAAAGCTGACATCACATTAGCCAAGACGCTGAGACACATGCAACACGTATTAAATTCACATTACATGCAGATTAGATCATTAATTAAAATCGGCGACAGCCGCCAACAAAATTGGCGACAGCCTGGTACACCTTACCACGGTTTCTAGCTGGTTTAAATACAGTCTCCATGGACGGGTTAAAAACACCTGCCTGTAAAAGATGATCATAAAATCTAAAACGCTCATTATCATAGCGGGAACAGTAAAACAATAAATGGGGAATATTATCCTCGACTAAACATTCATCACATAAACCCGTCTCATGGAGATTAAATCTATGTAAATATGCATTCGTGGGTAGATGACCAGACTGCGTTCTTAAAAATAAAACTTCCGATCGTCGGCACGATAAAGTGAAATCATGAGATAAAGTAACGGAAGGATTAAAAGAATAATAAAATCGTCCCTTATTAGAGGTGTCCCAGTCGTCTTGCCACATGCGGATAAACCGAGGTTTTAGCATTGATATTACCTCAGGTACAGATAGCTTGAGAGGAGATGTAATATTCGCCAAATTTAGGGCTTGTTTAGCAAGCGTATCTGCCTGTTCATTCCCCGGTATACCCACATGAGACGGAATCCAAGCAAATGATATATTAATGCCTTGGTGGAATAGCGTTGTATATTCATGTAAAATTTCAAACAAAACCGGACAGGATTTATTCCAAATAAAATGTATCATTGCTTGGAGAGAGCTAAGTGAGTCAGTAAAAATAACAGCTCGAGCTGGTCTAAATTCAGATAAAAAACGAAGTGATAATAAAATAGCCAAGAGTTCAGTTTTAAAAACAGAGACGTGGTCAGATACACGATAAAACTTATTATAATTAATCTCGGGTATGGTAAAAGAGGATCCAGTTTTCCCAGACTCTGGGCACTTCGATCCATCCGTAAAAATCTGTAGATACTGAGTCCAATTATAAAAAATATATTCTTTTGCAAATGCTTCAATCTGATGTGGGGGGTCAGATTTCTTAATTCTATGATGTAAATCAAGACAAATATTGGGGCATTTTAATTGCCACGGGGGAAATGCAGTTGTAATATTTTGCTGTATATCTAAGTCATTAGTATCAAGTGTATTATTTATAAAAGTTGATCTTATGCTAAATGGTTCTGGATGTCTTGTATTATCGATGTAATATCGATCATATTTAGTGGGGTTAAAAACAGATATTGCAGAGTTGTTTTTAGAAGATTTTAATTTCAGGGAGTATTTAAGAGTCCGCATGCGCCGTCTAATATACAGGGACCACTCATTACTCATAACTTGTAAAACATTCAGTGGTGTTGTTCTGAGCGCCCCTGTACATATACGAAGTGCCGAGCACTGGACAGAGTCTAATTTGCCTTTCAGAGTGGCGCATGCGGAATCATATGCCTCACAACAATAATCTAGACGAGAGCGTATACGAGCTCGATATAGAAGTAAAAGCGATGTACGATCAGCTCCCCAGGATTTCCCCGACACAGAACGCATTAAATTTAAAACTTTGTGACACTTGTCAACAACAGATGTTATATGTTGTTGCCAAGTTAAACGTTTATCAAATATAACGCCAAGATACTTGAATGAGTTCGATACTTTGACAGCAGTGTTATTTAAAAGAAGATCAATTTGACCTCGGACAATACGTTTGGTAAAAACAACAGCCTCAGTTTTGACGGAGGAAAACTTGAACCCCCACATCAGACTCCATTTCTTAATATCATTTAAAGCCAGTTGAATATATTTCTTAGCAGTACTAAAATTACGGCATTTAAACCATATAGCCTTGTCATCGGCAAATAATGAGCAATTTATTTTGGGATTAAGGGCAGATGGTAGGTCATTGATTGCAATATTAAAAAGCGTGGGAGATATAACACTGCCCTGGGGCGTACCATTCTCCACTAAAACCAAGCGAGATAACTCACGACCAATGCGTACACGAATAAAACGGTTGGATAAAAAGCTCTTGACCCATCCCAACATCTTCTTGTAACGGGAAAACCCCTGTGCGTATAAATACAGTCAACAAAGTTCGTAACTCCTAGCAACGTCTCAGTGCACGCGCACGTCACTCGGTAGGCCTAGCGCGGTTCAAACAGTTTTCAGTTTGACAGTTTGTTGCACATTGTGTATGAAGGGAAACCTCTCAGTCAGGGATAATTATTTAGGTCAGGAAAACTGAAACACACAAGAAATTCTGCGAAGGAAGAATGAGACATGAAAGCATGCAGAAGAGGAGAAATTGTTCGAGTTGAGTTGGCCTTGCCGGGAATATTCCATTCAGAGCCGACTGATCAGCCGACTGGGCGATGAATTTTCTTGTTGTTTTACCGCGCCTTGGGTAGGCATACGGAGGACGATTTCACTGATCAATGTGTTGTTCTGAGTAGCTCTGGTATAGCCTTGTTCTATACTACGTGAGAACAACGCTATGGCTGCAAACCAATCACCAGATCGAATTGTTGGGAAGTGCCGTACGCGCAATATTTGCCGAACCAATTGACCATAACAAATAAAATAATTCGATTCTATGTCCACTTACCTTTCATAAAACACCTTGTTTATCAGCGACTGTCCATTTTTAGTTTTGCAAGACGTCTAAACTCGGACGAGGGGGTAAAACTGCCCACATCGCCGTTGTGCGTGTAGTGTTTATCGCGAGTTGTTGTGGCGCGTAATCAGCGTTCTGATCGATGTAAAGATGGCGGCGATGTGGACAGTTTTACCCCCCTCGTCCGAGTTTAGATCTCTTTAAGTAGTGGAGTCAGTATACACTAAGTTTGTTGTCTGCATCGATTTACTTCCACGGCTTTGCAAACCCTGTTGTTGTCTATACACTAAGTTTATATTGAAGAGTTTGTCGTCTGCAGCGATTGCTTCCACGGCTTGGCAAACCCTGCTGTACACTACGTTTATAGTGGAGAGCTTGTCGTCTGCATCGATTTATTTTTACGGCTTTGCAAACCTTGATGTTGTCTATACACCATTGGAGAGTTTGTCGTCTGCATTGATTACTTCCACAGTTTTGCAAACCCTGCTGTTGTCTATACACTACGTTTATAGTGGAGAGTTTGTCGTCTGCATCGATTTACTTCCACGGCTTTGCAGGCCCTACCGTTGTATATACACTAAGTTTATACCTGATAAAAAGATTTTGAAGGAAAATATCGGAAAAAAAATAAAAAAAATGAAAAAACGATTAACAAAATGGGGAAGAACGGCTTCCGAAAAGATGACATTTTTTCTGACATTTTTACAGTTTCTTGTACAACTTGACCTAACTATACTCTCTAAAAAAACTTGAGTGAACTGTTCCACTCAAGTTTGAGTGAAATGTACCTGTTCACTCAAACTTGAGTTACTTTTCACTCAACCTGAGTTACTTTTCACTCAACTTGAGTTAAAACCACTCAAGTTGAATTTCCACTCTTGTGTTTGAGTGAATGTCACTCAAGTTGAGTGCATTTAACTCAAGTTGAGTGAAAAGTAACTCAAGTTGAGTGAAAATCTCACTCAAGTATTGAGTGGGATGAATTTCCACTCTTACTTGAGTGAAATTTCACTCAACTTTTTTTAGAGAGTATAGTATGAAGTTCCAGTCATCTACTCTAATGAGTAACGAAAAATAACAGACAAACCCCAAATCACCCAGACCTGGCAGGGTTAAACAAACAGTTATTTCTGATTTTGGAAAAGAACAAAAGAATACATCCACAGCTGATCATTAGGTAACTGTTTATACACAGTATTTCTTTGCGTGATAGTATACAAACATTATTAATATGTGTGACATAATTTCCTTTCGTTTTAAGCCAACCCGGTCTGAGCGATTTTGCTATACCATAGCCTGACTGGGTCGGATTCCGCCGCCGCTTGAAGGATGTCGTTATCCTTGTCGCTGGCCGGGATGCTTAAAATTAAAAAGATCTGCCGGAAATTATAAAAAAAATAGAATAAAACCCAAGATGGCTGATCTGGTAACTTCCTCGAATGTATCTCCATTGCCATTGAAAATTGAATTTCAAATATGCTCTACTCATGTTCAGGAACTTGAGACCAACGAATAGCCTACTCATATGAGAAGCAAGGAAGTGGACGAGTTTCAGATCCTAATTTCTCATCCTTTATGATTTCAAAAAAAAACTGTAGGCTATACGTTTCGATCAAGCCCTGATCAGGCGATGTAGAATCCGTCATACACGATTTACTCACGAAAGAACCAGCCCCGAGGTGCATTCCTTGCCACGAAGATCTCAAAGTGAAACATATTTTGATGGACTATATAGATTTTAAGATTGTAAGAGATTCTTTTCATCGAGCAGCTACTTTAGAAGATCTTTTTAGTCGAGTAAAAGAATAGTTGATTTTAGAATATTTGAGAGAAATCGGTTTGTTGTATAAATTTTAATGTATATACAGGTTTTTAATCTGATTTGTTGATCACATTTTACATTACTGGGCTGCTAACTTGTTTTGCTGACATACTTTGAATTTTGTTTGGTCGTCGCTGTATAGCTGATATGTTGCTGAACGCGACGTTAAACCTTAATTCTCTCCTTCCCTCTCCCTTTAAGAGTTTATGGGAAAACTCATGTAGTGTGAAAGCGCGCTAGCCAATATTATCATTTCTACGCATAACCCATCGCGATCAGGCAGTCGTTGCTTCTGTCTGGTTATCGGAGTACAATCACGTTTCTATCGAGTTGAAATCGTGAAACTATCTGGCTCGCGTTGCCTCTTGCTCACTCCAGACCACCCCACACGTACCCAGTATTGTTTTACACACCTCTTGGCACCTCAATCGATATTACTATGCCTAGATGTGAGATAAATCAAGAGCTTGATGTCACATAACTTAGAGGATGGCCAGGGTTAGTCTCTGTGACCGCTTTTACATTGTCAATAATTTTAGTCGTCTGCAATAACGTTTGAAAACTACACAACTCCAATTCCGAGAAAGACATTCTGAGTGACGGAGATGCGGCGATACAGAGATGATCATGTTGTCATCATTCCGAGGGACTCCTGAAATCCATAAACGTTACAGCTTGAATCAACCTGTAACAATCTGGGTCATCTATACGCGGTAAGACTGACCCTGGGATTGTGTTTATCCATTTTCAGCCTACTTTCGACAACCGCAAGAGGGAATTTCCCAAAATCAATACCACGTGACTTCGTCAGTCAATCAGCTAAAGTCTACCGACGTTACCCCAACGTAACCCGCCATTTTCGAGTAATGTGCTGTCCTACTTGTTCAGAATTACAGATCTACAACACCTCTTGGATGATACGAAAGATATTCATACCTATATCTTTTGTAAGCCCAGGAAATATGTTTCCGAAGTGGTATGAAAACTTGTAATTTATCAGATTTCTCGAGTCTGTTCTCCGCCGGATGAAGGCCGAACAGAATACGGTAAAGTATCGGAGCGATAATGGAGACACACGATTCGCAAGCAATCTTATGGACGGCGAAGTTTACGCAAATGACCTTGAATATACATGATGTACATAAATTACTATAAAATCAGTCTAATGTCACCCTGATTGGAACACCGACAAGATAGTGTCAATGCTGTTTCAGCGCTGGGAATCAAACTGTGAACAATGCTATACCGTTACAAGCATTGAACCACCATTGGCAGGAAACAATTCGCGTATGTCCTCAGTGGGTGGGTGTCTTAACCCAAGTCATTCGAATATGTTAAGAGGGACAGGATCGACCCCTGGTTCGCCGTTCTTAGGAAGACTGCAACGTCGTATCTTAACATATTAAACTGACTTCAGTTTTTGGGTTAATCCATGACTCCCCCTTCCACTTTTCACTCCAGGAATGGATCAATATACCATTCTGATGGTGAGAAAATGTTAGCAAGAATGGCCCTGTCAGCAGCCTTTTTTTTTTTTTAGGTATATCTTTTTAATACCACCGCGTCTCCCCAATAGATGGCTACTATAGCAGTATTATTTCTGCCGATAAATCTTGTTTCAATTGGTGTTTCCAAGAGCTATCACCAATTCCAGAATATACACTGCAATATATCCCAATACCATTAAGCATTATTTGGGTTGTTTATTTCGATTTGATCAGAACATCCATAGTCCTTTGTTCTGTTCTATTCTGTTCTAGCGTATGAAAATTGAGAATTGATATGTGGAATTAAGAACTTGAAAATCTGCAAAACACTTGCTTGACTTCATAAGGCGTATACATTTGTTTGAAAAAAATGTTTATGCTTAAATTGGAGCGATATACAAGAGGTGGGGAAAAATGACGTCTGACGATTGGGAGGCAACCTTATGACTAAAGGAAAGCTTTTCTCTGCACTTCACATTCCGACCCGAGAATAGAGTGGATTCTCGGACGTAGCCTTAGTATCTGAGCCGCGCTTTTATTGCAGCTGTTCATGTGAAGACAATAAAGTATCCGCACGGCCCCTAGCACCGGTTTCAGCGGAATTAGATACGCTAGCTCTGGTACTTTGATGACAAATCAGCTCAAACAAATAACTCAGTTGAGGTTATATAATGGATAAGCATTACGCCTCAACATGAGGTCAACCTGGTAAATGCAAGAATACCCAGAAAAACGAACCTGCATGTGATGCCCGACGTTGTACGGCTTGAATTTTCCTCCAAAACAGTAAACCTACATATATTTGCCGAATGACATGCACAGAGGGCGGCCTCGGGGACTAACAGTCCACCAGGGGAATGCTACCATATACAGAAAAAAATGGAGCGGTATGGGAGAGGTGGGAAGAATTGACATCTGGCGACTAAAAAGCAACCATATGACTCTAAAGGAAAGCTTCCCTCGGCATCTCATATTCAGATCCGAGAATACGCTGGATTCTCGGACGTTGCCATAGTATCTCAATCGTGCTTTTATTGCAGGTGTTCATGTGGAGACTATGATGTATCCACACGGCCCCTAGCACCGGCTTATGCGTAATTACATACGGTAACTCGGGAGCTACGATGACAGATCAGCTCAAACAAATAACTCATCTGATGTTAATGGATGAGCATCGAGGACGTCTGATGGGACAAGCGCCTCAACATGGGGTAAAAGACAAGCATGCTGTACATGATTAATCACAGAAATGTTTCGAAATAACTATTCCGAAAACCCTCATATATTATTTCATACATTGTAAATATTTATGGGTAGTGAACAACTTAAACTTATTCGATCCTTCTGTTGTCCCTATCGGTATGTGAATCCAATTATCCTGACTAGGCAGATAGGGGAGCAGGGAGTTCGTCCGTAAATCTGGACGTGGCTGAGCGTAGTAAGATTTACTGATGAAGGTGGGCAAGTACAGTAATTAGTAGGGTCGAGACGATATATAGTACTTTTTAAGAATATTCCGTTTGGGTATTTCTCTGATAAAATGACTCCATCGATTGTCTTCATTCATGGGCGATATCGTTAAAACATCTATAAAACAAAGGAAAAAAGCCCGAGCACAACATTTGCATAAACCACAATCAAGAATTACAAATTTGAGCAGCCTAAATATACAATATTTCGTGATGGTCCTTATACCATGAAATTTTGTCGGTTTATGGATTTCGACGTCATATAAGTGCATTTCTTTTGAGCGGAGAGTCGTTTTTTTTTAAATAGCATCATTTGCTGGAAAAAAACTCATACAATTTGAAAATCTCATATGAAGGTACTGCTTCAGGACCGTTGGTCCTCTGGTTTATAACAATATCAAACACGGCTGGAATGTGGAGAACCTTTCACTGTATTCACTTTATCAGACTCATCCACACTGAACTAACCTTTGGAAACTATACGGTGTCATTTGGGTATTTCAGGCGAGATCTTCCTCGGACCAATACGCGGACCTCGGACGTATAACAAGGCCAATATGAAAACAATTGGTTAATAATATAATAATAACAACGTCAAACACTGCTGGTAGCTGGATGTCTAAACATCGACGCCTGTGACTCCCCCACATTGAGGTAACTGTGTTAATTAGATATTTCAGGAATTTTAAGCAGCTTTATGCGGCTTCATGCTGCATGAAATACGGCACCAGAAATCTCCCAAGGGCAAGCAACATAAATGAAAATAAAAAGAATCGAAAACAACATCGCGTGTGGCTTCATGCGGCTTCATGCTGCAATACTATAAATTAATTTGAAATTGTAAACGAGTTTACATACAAGTGAATATGTGTACGGGATATGTACGTCTTTTCTATGTAACGTTTTTGTGTATTCTCGTTGGTGTGTTGTACTTTGTGAGGATGTGAGAAGGTTGCAGGTCTAAGGTTCAAGGACAAAGGTCAGCCCACCCCACTTTCACCACATTTACGTTGCAATGCCCTTTCTGTACTATTTAAGAAGTTTAGATTTAAAGTGGATGTCTACTCCTCTCTTTTCAACATAGACGTTCACTGATTTTTTTTATATTAACTAGCACTGTTACACTGGTAGAAAAATTAAATAATACTTGGGTCACCATATCAGCTTACGCTATGGATAACATGAGGTACCCCTGGTCTCAGATTAACACATAAATGATACTTTCAGATGACATCGAAATATCCAATCTAGGCAAACTAAGATGGTAAATATTCCGTGATATTATATCTGAATTTACTGAGATTGCTGAATCATTCTGTTAAGTCACCGATTTAATTTTCTTTCTAGTGAATAAAAACTTGAATATTTTGACACTTTTCTATTAACCAGATCAGGGTTTATCAGATATAAACAGGCTAGGTCAATCCCGCTTTCTTGAATGGAGGTAAAAAGGTCGTTTTTGCTCAATATATCAGTTCACATAATGATTTCAGCAAAATCCTCTTTAGGCGCACACAGACATATATATCCCCATCAAATGGTCGTAAAAAAAATAGTCATCTATCTAATTTGCATAATAGTAGAACAAGCATCTGTCGCGTTGTTAAAACAACATTGATTGGTTCTTCAAATGTCAAACTAATTTTTAGACAGATTAATGCGCCTGAAGTTTTGAAGCATTGGTTGTTTAAGAATCAAAAGTTATTGAGCAAAAACGACCCTTTTTACCTCCATTTTAGAGAGCGGGATCGCCCTTACCTGATAAAGAGAGTTGAGTCTGTTTATAGCAAGTTAGGTTTATCTAAGAATTGTCCAAACGTGCTTGTATTTGGTGAAGTGAGCTATCTTAGTCAGTCTATCGATTGTAAATGCAGGATATGGAATATTTGACAAAACAAAACAACAATAATGTCATATCCGTCATGGTAGAATATTCAACTGGAGTCGGGAAGTCAGACAGTTCGTTGAATCACATGGATACGGTTATTTGTTGATCGTTGGAAATCCGTCGTAACGTACTGTTAATAATTGTTTAAATGCTATCAAAGATTGTTTTTACGACATTGGCTAGCAAATCTGTAGGCCTATTAATCTACAATCTACAAATACGATTTTGGAATGGTCGATTATATAGACAAAACTATTAGTAGTAAGGCTGTTTAAACATTTTGTAGGTTTAGATGTGGGTATCATGAATGTAGAAAAGGGGAGCTTATTGGTTATTCAGGTTTTTTCCAGGTTGTATGAAAAGTTATGGTCTTCCCTGAAATTCACCCTCAGTTTCAGGGAAGCTTATAACTTTTCATACACTCTGCGAAAAAAAAAACCTGAATAACAAATTTCTTATCCCGAAAGCCTTTCTTAAATTAACATGCCTAATTATAGCATTAAAGGGGCAATTTTCTCGAAACTTTATCGCTGGAATTCAATATATATGTGTCCGTCCATTTACGAAACCGGTCTCCTTTTTGACAAAACCCGTTGCCCACGCGAGTGCTGTATGCGCGCAACATGAACCCGAGCTGTGTCAGTGTTAAATTTTGACGCTATACCATTCACAAGGTATGTGTGTCTAAAAGTTTGATTGTACGTAATGCAGCAAAACTTCTATTCATCAAATATCAAAGGTTGTGTATACTATTGTGTGTTGATGTCGAGAAATGATATTTGAAAGCGCACGACTCAATGACCTTGGCTTTAGGTACGGTACCGGTGAAACGTTCACGTGGGGAATGGATGTTTCAGATCCACAAGAGAGTGCACAAGGTCCCCAAGACAAACTATCAGGCTACCGGGAACGCACTCGTGCACTGATCTTGGCCAACGAGGGAGTTCGATTCAACCTGTCACCTTGCCTGGATCGAGGAGGTCGGAAAGGAAGACCTGTAATGACAACCAAAGCAAATTAATACAATACTGACATATTCTATGAGCAGGTATACAGGATTCAGATCGCGGTAGCGTACATTTCCTGAAAAGAAGAACCCTGATCTATGAATAACGTTTACCTGTACTCTTATAGTTATCTTGAACCGAAGTCCAAGATAATAGATATATATATACAAATTATATAGCCCTAGCTATATCGCGATCAGGCCTGGTCACAGCCACAGTGTGGTCACGACCGGTTCCTTCGTGGTTGGGTCCAGTGTCTATCTTCCTTCCCCTGATCTTCGTGGTAGGGTCCAGTGTCTATCTTCCCTCCCCTGGTCTTCGTGGTAGGGTCCAGCGTCTATCTTTCTTCCCCCGGTCTTCGTCCACTCCCGTATGGATGGACTTTACGTCGTGTCTCGTCTTACACGACCTGGTCCCTCCGTGGTTATGTCCAGCGTCTGTCTTCCTTCCCCCGGTCTTCTTCCCTCGGGCTGTATGGACTTCTCGTCGTCGTCGTCGTGTCTCGTCTTACACGACCTGGCCCCTCCAAGCGTTGGTAACTGTCAATGGATGCGGACGGCCTGGGCACGACAGTACTCTCACAGTACAAAGGCTTCTACGGGACCGGTCTGTCTCTCTGTAATACCGTAGGACTAATCAACTGCACAGCTCACCACAGCAGCAGACGGCACCCCTCGTAGGAATAAACCCCCGGGCTTCAGCGACCCCGCTCACGGCGACTCACTCCGCGGCCCGGCTCCAAGGACGAATCAACAAGGCTAGAATTCACGGCTGCACGGTCCACATAGGATCTGGCGACATGAACGTCGATAACACACGGTGGATGGGTAGGCACCTGGTCTAGTAACCCTCTTTTCCCACTACTGTATGGTCACCTGGTCTAGGAACCCTTTTCACATACTACTGTATGGTCATCCGCAATAGATGGGCATCTGGTCAAGGATTCTCCCTTTATATACTACTGTATGGGACAGTATTAATATATGATTGGCCGTGAATTATACAATGTATGTGCACGGTTGTGAGAGACCGTATGCTTATGGGGGCGTGAATGGATAATCGTTTATGGTACGATTTATTGGGTAGGTGTGTATATATATTAAGCTCTAGACCTAAGCATATAGCTTGTGAGTGTTAGCGTGAATGTATTTCAACCTGACGGTTGTGTGTTTAAGTACGTGTGTGCATGAATAATTGTTTATGTAGGATCTGTGTTTGATTTGGTTTAGCTGTACCCTCTTCACAGAGACGAGCGTCTCCTACCGGCTACAGCTATATCGATACCGTTAACCACAGTGCCGTACCCGCACGTCTGTGCAATACGGACGAGACAGGTAGAGATGAAGTTAAGGTATGGTCACGCTGTCAACACTAACGCCGTTAGTTAGTTCCCAGAGCTAGACCTGCACGTCTGTGCGATACGGACGAGTCAGGTAGAGATGGGAATAACCGTTAACGATAAGTGTCTATACTCTAATTTCCCAGTGCCGTACCCGCACAACTGTACAATACGGTTGAGTCAGGTAGAGGTAGGAGTAGAGTAAACGCAGCCCGGACAATTTCAAGGTGTGTGTGTAAATGTGTGCTATTAAATTCGGCGGCGGCTCTTCTCCAATTCGGCGGCCTGGTCGCGGCCCTTCTCCCGGCGGCGGCAATGTATAAGATTTCTTCTCCCCAATATATCTGGACGTCCTCTTACCTCGAGATTTCTGGTGGTCTGCCTCGTTTCAGCGGGAGTCTGTCTTATATAGGCGTACCGCTATTCTGCGGATAAAGGTAGAACCAGAAGTCGACGATGCCAGCGCCCTCTTTAATGTCATTGTACCACAATCCCCAATCAGTTTATTTGGACTTCGCTGGGAAAATATGGCTATGGAGGAACAAACCATAATTCATAACGGACGTGGTAAATCTCAGCTTCCAGCTCTCTCTAGTTAATTCACACGACGACCGCAAAGTTCACTGTCCTTCATTTGCATATTCTCCAATACTGACTTCCGGTTTCCTGACTGACGTCATCTACGGCGCTTCACCAGGGTTCCTTTCGCCGTCCCAACTGATCGTTTGAGGTAATTTCACCGGGATTTCGAGGTATTGTCTGTCTCCCGGATTATTGTAGTTCATTCTAGGAAAATTACAGCGTTGAATTCAATCATTCAATGTGTGAACCGCACACATAGCTTGGGGGTCGTTTGCATTTCTGCACTTTCGTTACACCGGTTTAAGGGGATGATGTGTTGGTAATTTTTTAAAAGTCGTATAATAGGAAATGGTCTCTTATTTGGTGTATTCTGCTTGAATATAGTAAAGTCATACATCAAAATGTTCGTTGTCCCATGGAGGTTGTCACCATATCATGTTTGACATGCAGCTATATCTAGATAGATAAAAATCCACAAAACAATTGTTCTTGGGACTGCCATCAGAAGTCCACAAATAATAAACACACAGTATTGAAAAGTCCACTAAAAATTATATGTTGTCTGTGCTTCAACAAAGACTGTCTTACAAAAGAAAACTCCATTGGAAAGTAATTTTAAAAGATTTTTTATCGTTTACTTAGCCCGAAAACATCGGCTAAGGAGTTTTTTAGGTTGTTGTTGCTGAATCGGACTCCTGTGATAGGAATGCCACGCTTCCTTACCTATATTCACCTATCACAGCCAGAGTTCCTGGGTTAATCGTTTACTATATCAACATTATTGTCAAAGGCAATGATAATTCGTGTCAGTCAATATTAAGGACAGTCCAAATCTATGTACAGCTATCCAAGACAGGTGTGTTTCTCAACCTTGTAACCAAGCTGTATTAATTTGAAAAGCTAATACTTCTAAGCCAGTTTATGCAGTCAGTGATGGAAATGCCCTGGATTCTTTCTATTCAATACCCACATGTCAGGTAGGCGCCGTTCACACAAAATTTCTGATGAAGAAAAAAATTATGTAAAAATCCGCCCCAAACAATTTTTATCTAACATAGTCTTTGTTGTAGCGATTTCTTAACTGCTTTTGAATATTGTGTGTTTAATATTTATGGACTTCTGCTGACAGTGTCAAGAACAAGTGTTTTGTGGATTTTTATGTATGTAGAAACATTTGCATGCCAAACTTGATATGGTGGGATTCTCCATGGGAAAAGAAACATTTGTGATGTATGACTTTACCATATTCAAGCAGAATACACCAAATAAGAGAACCTTTCCTATCACATGACTTTGAAAAATTTGCCAATACATCATTCCTTCATGCATAATTCTCGCTTGGCACGAAGACGCTTTCTGTTCTTTATATAAAGCATATAAACCTTTACATATTCTCGACATGCGAGAAGATGAATACTCAGATTATGATGACATTCTGGTCAATATTATGGTATCTCACAGGAGAAATACTATTAACCCTATCTAGCGTGGGCTTTTTGGGGCCTGTCCTGGCCTGGAAGGGGGGGGGGCCGAAATGGCCCCACCCCTAATTATTTTTCTTACCTCTTGAGTTAGGGGGCTGAAACTTACTACACTATACCCTTGGGTGAAACTCTACCAGAAAATGTAAAAAAAATCAAGATGGCCTCTTTGAAGACGTCACAGTGACGTCATTTTCAAAAACGGCATTTTTGGTCGGATTTTTCGAATTTTTTATTTACGCTATTTCTCCGCAATTACTGCATGATAAATCAGTAAATATTAATGTGATGTGAAATAAAATAGATTTTGCCCACTTTTCATCGCGGAAAAGCAGAAATTTTGAAGACTACCAAACACACGGATTTGTGCTCTGTCAATGGGATTGGAGAACAACACAAAGTATTGGCAGTTCAAGGCAATATCTCTGGACGCCTTCCCTTGAGGAAAGAGATTCTGGGTCAAATAGATGACGGACAGATTCCGATGATGGGATCCTTTAGTAAACAAGTCGGCGACGTGTGAATTGTCCTAGGCCGCACTCATCAGATCATCTAGCACTACCACGTTGGTCTGCACGGGTCAAAGTAATACGGTTCGTTTATGTCGTGGGGAATCCCTGGGACGAAGCTCACATTCTGTAATCTTGTAGTTTCGTAGGCGGGCTGCCATTGGCTATAACACCAAACAACACGTGTCAGAGCTGGGGTTGCCACGCCTTCCTCTAAGAACTTCATCACCCAGGACGTCTTTCGTCATCGTCATCGCTCACCGTCATCGTATAGGGATGCTCTACTGCTCTTGTTGGACCTATAGCGGGACTCGGCTGTGTCTCTTGGTTGTGTTTGCGTTGAATGTGCCTGAGCATACTATCGCGACGAGAGAAGGTTCTCTGACAGAACGTACACGTACATGACATGTTCATCAGTCGACCAATACGTATGGACTGATGAGGGACACATGTTCATTCCTATATTTACAGACACTATCACCACCAGCACCAACACCAGCACACACCACCACCAACAACACCACCACACACGACCACACACCACCACCACCAACACCACTATCGAGCGTTGGCGGGCGTCAACGCCCGGTGGTGGTGGTAGCTCCCGTGTGGCAGAGCTCCTGGATCGGAGCTCTTGGAGCTCAAAGCTTGTGGAGCTCAGAGCTCAGAATGCATGCGCGCGTACCTGTGCTGCACCCGCACCCTGGTGTACCCTATTCCCTACGGGCTATAGGGTACAGGGTGCACCACAGGTACGGGCGCATGCGTGCGATGACGTCATTTCCGAGCTCTGAGCTCCACAAGCTTTGAGCTCCAAGCCTGTTAGATGATCTGATGAGTGCGGCCAAGGACAATTCACACGTCGCCGACTTGTTTACTAAAGGATCCCATCATCGGAATATGTCCGTCATCTATTTGACCCAGAATCGCTTTCCTCAAGGGAAGGCGTCCAGAGATATTGCCTTGAACTGCCAATACTTTCTGTTGTTCTCCAATCCCATTGACAGAGCACCAGAAAAATATACATGGGATTGAAGACTCCGAGAAGTCCGTTGAGGCGGGTGCTGATACAGGGACTGCTGAGAGTGTATCGACTGATGCCGAAACAGAGATTGCTGACAGTCTGTCTACTGATACGGAGAGCTTGACCTCAGATAGTCAGCCTACATCCCAGGAAAGTGGGGCAGAACCTACCTTTTGGGATCGTATTGTAACAGCAGCTATCAATACTCACGCTGAAGCGATCGAGCACGAGGGTCAGGATAACTTACAACAGCCGTACACCCAAATGCGCCCCTGCATCAGGAAAACAGCCATGGCGATCTATGAACAGTATACCTTACTACCGCTTGAAATGAAAGGCGACCCCACGGACAGGTCCATCATGAAGACCAAGCGTCACTTGGAAGAGAATATGGGGCTACCACCCACTGAGGCCCAAGACATGCAGGACAACTGTTTCAGGACATGCTGCCCGTACAATATCCAGGCCTGTCCGACGACGATTAGAACAAACGGATGAGAGCGAACATGGCCGAGGATGGGACTTTCTTAAGGACGGCTTCTGATTGGACAAGTACAGCCGAGAAAACATCTACGGGCAAGAACGAATATGACAGCGCCAAATGGCGGTCTCTGATTGGACAAGGGTCTTCTCGAATTGTAAACACATCCAACGCGGCTCCCCCAGCGTGGGTATGATGTAACATTGGGGAGAATAAACTATATCAAAACTTGTTGTTGTTGTTGTTGTTCTCTCATCTGTCATCCTTGTTGTTGTTGTTGTTTTTCTCTCATCTGTCTATATCATGGCGTCAAGGCGTTATGCTAGGGCGTTAAGGCGGACGTTGACGGGCGTCACTGCATTTCCAATGAATTAGTGACAATTCCATGAAAATCAGAGCTTTTGGGCTAATTCACCAGGGCGTTGAAGCGTTGAGCTTGGCGTTGGCGGGCGTTGCTACAAGATGCCACTTCACACGACGCATTCGGACCAAGGATGGTCCATTTCTACCCCAAAAAACCTTCTTCACACCCACAAAATGCCCACTTTGGCTACTACTGATGACGTCACCGATTACGTCACAGATGGAGTGGACATCCTTCAAATCGGGGCCTACACCCGAGAGCTACAAAATGATACCCCACACGACGCATTCGGAGCAATAGTG
Organism: Hanleya hanleyi; assembly: GCA_036873755.1. NCBI lineage: Eukaryota > Metazoa > Mollusca > Polyplacophora > Lepidopleurida > Hanleyidae > Hanleya > Hanleya hanleyi. The sequence goes on from JAVTVY010032528.1 coordinate 26,486, forward strand.
GTCCATCTCTACACCAAATACTTTCCTTCACTTCCCCAAAATGGGCACTTTAATTACTACACCCAACTGCGCATGCGCAGATTGACGCGATTTGCAATAAAAACACGCCATGCTGACTCTACCCCACAAAAGCTTCACTTTGACACCTCCCACAACCCATTTGGACCACTAGTGGGCCATATCGGCCCCAAAATGTCTATTTCCATATTACGGCCTGTCTGCGCATGCGCAGACTGACGATATTCCTACCCCACATCCACCCAGGCGGATGCTCCCCCACGTGTGCTTCACATTGATACCTCATACGACTCCATAAGACCACGAGTGGCCCACCTAAACTCTAAAACGTCTATTTCCATACCCTTTTCCCACAATTCCCTGTCTGCGCATGCGCAGAATGTTGAACACGGACACACTAGTCCAGGCAGATGCTCCTTCACGACTGCTTTACATTGATACCTCACTCGACTCCAGCGGACCACTAGGGACCCACCTAGACCCCAAAACGTCTATTTCCATACACTTTGTGTACTGCGCATGCGCAGAATAACGCCAGTTCCACGTCTCACCCACCCCGTCGGATGTTCCTTCACGAATGCTTCACAATGATATCTCATACGACTCCATAGGACCAATAGTGGCCCACCCAGACCCCAAAACGTCTATTTCCATACCTTTCCCACAATTCCTTGTCTGCGCATGCGCAGAATGTTGACAACGGCCAACACACTAGTCCAGGCGGATGCCCCCTCACATATTCTTCACATTGATACCTCATACGACTCCATCGGCCCATTAGGGGCTCCCCTAGACCCCAAAACGTCTATTTCCATACACTTTGTCTACTGCACATGCGCAGAATGACGCCAGTTCCACGTCTCACCCATCCCTTCGGATGCTCCTTCACGAATGCTTCACAATGATACCTCATACGACTCCATAGGACCATTAGTGGCCCACCTAGACCCCAAAACGTGTCGGAACCCATACAAGGTCCAGTTTTCGACACCAGATGACCACATTCCGACAAAATGGTCAGTTTTCGACACCGGACGTGGCGCCATCTTGAACCAGAAGGCAGACGCCGCCATCTTGGATATGTCCAATAATGCACCGGGTCAAAATACTCGCTTCTGATTGGCTGAGGGCAGCGTGCCACTCAACCGGAAGTGAGCGCGCCACAAATGGGAGGCAATTTAGCTTTTCCTACTACTAGCAGGACTTTAAAAATGTACCGTCTTCTGGCAGTGAGTCTAACATTACTCTGGCGTGATTTCATTCAATTTCCGAAATGATCAGAGTGGAGTTATGAAGCAAACACCGAGAAGACTTCCACCCACTCAGAATATTTTCTGTTATGAACTTTTAAGACAAACTGAACTAAGCATTGGAACTACTCTGGAAGATTTATTTAACAATCACAAAACGTTTCTCAGGGAAAGAGGTATTTGTCTTCCAACCAATCATAACGACATACCAAAAGTATACTGGACTCCCAAAATGCATAAATCACCATACAAAGCTAGATTCATAGCTGGTTCTAGAAGCTGCACCACCAAGCTTCTGTCAACCCTATTGACGAGGGCCCTTCAGGAGGTAAAAGCATTTTGGGAAAGGTATTGCGCCACTATTTCTAAAAACTCTGGCGTTGAATGTATGTGGATATTAAAAAACTCAAAATGTCTTACGGAGGAACTTGATGCTAAAGGTCACATACCGTACAGACATGTATCCACATGGGATTTCTCGACTCTCTATACTACAATCCCTCATCAGGACCTTATTGACCGTCTAAGTTCATTAATAGTATCTGTGTTCAAGAAAACTGATCGTAGATATATTAATGTCGGAAGCCATAAAGCATTCTTTAGCTCTACTACATACAAGAGATATCATTCATGGGATGTTTCTTTGTTTATAGAGTTGCTTGAATTTCTCATTAAAAATATCTATGTGAAATTTGGCAACACAATATATCAGCAGCATATAGGTATTCCAATGGGTACTAATTGTGCACCCCTGTTGGCTGACCTGTATCTGTTCTCTTATGAATATGACTATATGCAGGCGCTTTCAAAAACCGATCCATTCAAAGCCCGTTTCTTCTCATTCACCAAACGCTATATAGACGATCTTCTCGCTGTGGATAATCACTATATAAATGACGCAGTGAAGGATATATATCCACCTTCACTGGATTTGAAGGAAACTACAGATAGCCCTACAGGCACATCATATTTAGATCTCTATCTCTATAAAAATGAAGCGGGCATTCTCTCTCGTCGACTTTATGACAAAAGAGATGATTACAATTTCGACATCGTAAACTATCCCTTTCTGGACAGTAATATTCCAGTGGAACCTGCATATGGCGTATACATATCTCGCCTAGTAGCATTTGCTAGATCCTGTGTTAATTGTGACGATTTCAATCAACGTCACAAAACATTGTTGCAGAAACTTATAAAACAGGGCTATTCCTCCAAGCGCCTCCACTCAAAGTTTCTCAAATTTGGGGATACATATCGCATGCTGATAGCAAAATACGAACGTAGCGTGCAAGATCTATGGCGTTACGTTTCGTAACTTGTGTCTAATTCCGCTTAACCCGGGGCTAGGGGCCGTATGAACCCATATACTTCAAGATCCTCATGGTGCTCATATGAACAGTCACAATCAAAGCGTGATTGAGATACACCATTCTCTAGATAACGACTTTAGAACGATTATTATGGATTAAGAATACTGATCAGCGATACGGATTTATATTTTTGGAACATCATGATGTCTTGTCGGCATCATTGAAACCTGTTGACCGCTTCTCTCTTGCAGAAAACTAGCCTATGTTTATGTATACTATGATTGTCCTTTTTGAATTTGATGCTAATACTGTTATATGGATATGGAATAGGTCTTTGGATTATGGACGTGGATATTCTTTAATGGACGACGGCAGAATTATGAATGACGGACAAGACGCTTGTATTGAAAAAAAATGTGCATCAGATATCTTCTAAACAGTGAAGAGTGTCATTCCTGTTTCTTCGCCAACTGTTGCGTTCACACATTTCTGCGTTACGGAGAGAATGCACTTTCCTGTCACGAGCGCAATTGGTATATACACCATATATGTATATATTCGTCCATAAATAAAACATACCATGGCTGAATATAGTGCAGAGATGATGTACCCTTCCGTGCGTGATATTCATATACATAATAAATTATAACTTCAGATGAATAAATTAACAAAATCACAGATGAAGATTTTTTTTGACTCACCCTGTATAGCTGAAATATTGCTGAAGGCGACGTTAAATTTAATTATCGTTATCTCGCCTGTTTGCATGCCGAGACATGAAGCGTTTTTATGAATAATTTTAATTACGTAATATGCCGTTGGCATTTGAGGCTATTCCCTGTCTGAACGTCCTAAGGTCTGGTACACACGAGCCAGTTTTCCCTGACAAGCGAGAACACATTTGTAGAAGACTTGCGGCCATTCGCAATATCCTGCTCAGGTACGGTCATCGTTTATCATACAAGCTTGTATTGAGGTGAGGTTAACTATATCGTTCATCGAACGTACATTTATACAATAATGAGCATCATACGAATGACTGATATTGTCATAGATAAACTCAGCCAAATCAGATATTTGTATTATACACTCCTTTGTTTAAGGATAGCTGTCCCCTTAAAGGGTCAAAATTGTTTTGTTTTTTTTATTCATTCAAATATTCACTATTTCCTCTAACATTTGGTGAAAAAATGAAACCAAAATTGTCAATAGAAGTGCTTCAATATTAGGATTAAAAATTTAGTTTCCGAGACACCGGAACAAGTAAACAGATTGCTTGGGCTTGGCTACTATTATTTTTGTCTGTTAAATTTCCCTTTCCAAAACTCATTTCCGCAGTATTATGGTAAGCTAATTATCTATTAGTACTACTTATTTACATTAATCTACCCCCTTCTGATCAAAACCATGCAAACATTCGTATTTTTGTTTCTAATTATAACAATGACACTTCACTCAGACACCCGCCGTGAAGTGATATACACAGATGTAAACAATTCTCAGCTGAACAAGTTTTAGCAAGTTTAAATTGGACTTTAAACCACCTTGATGAAAAAACTTAGCGTAATAGTTATCCAGAATAAACAGGAATTCGAGTAGGTCCCATTAGACAGATTAAAAATGTATTTGACAATAGAATTCAAGCAAAACAATTTGATTAATTCATCAGATGTATAGCTGGACACATTTTGCCCGATTTTTAGCCTAAGATCCGAGATTTAAACGTTTATTTCTCGAAAATTATCCATACTACGCTTTTGAAATTTGGCATGCTTGTTACTTATAAGGTGATCTAGTAAACATCATCTCACTTTTTGTAAGCTCGGATTAGTTTTTTAATTATTCAACTTTTAAGACAAACGACCGTAAAATAGTACGGGTTTTTTTCAGTTTATTTTAGTAAAATAGCTGTAAAAACAAAACCAGGCAAAAATTAAAGAAAAATGAGATAAGGTTTACTAGTTCGAATTGTCTCCTATCAAGGTATACCATCAAAGTTGAAACAAGACCAATACTTTTCATGAAATGTCAATTGAAAAATGGACGCTATTGTTCTCATTTTAATTTTTTTAAATTGGGAAATTTTCGAGACAATAGCAGCGTCGGTTATACACATCATATAGTTGGAATACCTACGATGTACGCTTTCATAAAATATATAGTTTATTATGGTTATCTTGTATATTTATTGATACAGACGACAAATTGTCATGGGGGTTCCAAAACTGCCTCTAAGGGAACAGCTATCCTTAACCCTATCTGGCCTGGGCTTTTGGGGACCTGTTGTGGCCTGGGGGGCCGAAATGCCCCCCCCCCCCCTAATTATTTTTCTTACCCGTTCAGCTAGGGGGCTGAAACTTACCACACAATACCCATGGGTCAAGCTCTACGAGAAAATGTAAAAAAAATCCGAGATGGCCGCATTGATGACGTCACAGTGACGTCATTTTCAAAAACGTCATTTTTTGGACGATTTTTCAGTCAGATTTTCCGAATTTTTTATTTATGCAATTTCTCCGCAAAAACTGCATGATAAATTAGTAAATATTAATGTGATGTGAAATAAAATAGTTTTTGCCCGCTTTTCATCGCGAAAAAGCAGAAATTTTGAAGAAATATGACAAAAACGTCACTTTTCTGGGACCCACGTGGCCGCCATCTTGAATTTTCCCATGATCCTCTGCTCGGGAGGTTACGCAATTAGGCTCAAAATGACCCCAATAAGATAAACTATAAAGTCACGGAGTTTCAGCTCTTCATCTTCTGTCATTCCAGAGATAGCGCAGAAAGTAGGCCAGGTAGGGTTAAAGGTTCTACCAAATACCCCCTGCACACGCTTCATGAAAACATACAGAAAAGCAAGTTGATATTTACTTTGCTTCAAAAAATGACATCAAATTGGATTTTTTAACACAAGAAAACATGTATGATGAAAATCTGTATTGAACCTTATTCGTATCGAGTCTGATCACGATCGCATGGTATAATATCGACTAGTCGGTTGTGTCGAACGTCCTATCATGGCGAACGTTGCACAGCAATTGAGTATGACGACAACATCATGGCTTAAGCAAGGCATTACGTTTAAATTGAAATGTCGCCTATAACATTCTCTACGATTACTCGTTACGAAAGATCGTAATCAGACTCCGACGTCATGGGTCGATCCACTCGACATGGTCTCGGATAATGTAGGATGTTAGTACGTCGTGTTGCACTGCTAGGAATCCATATTGGCAGCCATGTTGGGAGCACAGTATCACGCCGAAACTTCGACAGCGCATGTCAGCTGTATACCATGGAGATCAGCTCGAGAAGAAACACCAGGAGAAACACCTCAAGTTAGAAGAGATCCTCCGCGGGTAGAATCAAGGGAACATCCATTTCATTTGGATATATATTTTATCTCCTGATACTATGTGAGCGGAAACACATCCTATAGCATGTGATGTGCCTCACGTGTGGCGGATCACGGTTTACAGCTGAGAGCTGTAAAATCCTTACACCATTAATATGCGAGGTACTATGACTTCGACGGAATAGGCCGAGCAGTCGCGAATGGGGTCGACCAGCAGGTCCTTCGCCGTTTCAAACAGGCGAGGTAATGGAGGGTTTCAAGTAAAAATTTTCAAACTTCGACCATTCCCCAAAATGCTAAACCGCCATTTAGTGTCAAGTATAGCTCCTTACAACGATTTAGTATCTTTAATAATGTGACTGTATAGCCACGATAGCAAGTGATATCGCTTTAATCGTGGAATTTAGTCATGTACTTGTAACATTGAATAAGCGGGCTGTTCCCAACTGAATTCGGTAACTTAGTTGGTGGAGCATTGGGACGGTATCTCGTACATGTACATGTAAGTTGTGAGTATCTTCAAACTCAGTGTTACAATCGAATCAAAACTACTTTCCATAAGGTGAGGTCATCGGAGCATCCAACGCGGCTTTCTAATCTTGTGTTGGGTATAGAGAATTTCATGCCGAAAATTTCCAAAATAAATCCGAAGAAATATTCGACTGACGGGAGTTCACGATCCAATGGTATCATTCGTCAAGGAAATCCGCAGATTCTGGTGGCAAAATAACCCGGATGCAACGACAAAAATATCAGTCTTGTGAGAAATCTTGTACTCCTGGTTACAATTCCTACCCTCCAAACTAAAGAGCGCTACAAAGACAAAACGTGTGAATATATGGAGACTTACGTATTGAATTTGGTTGAGTGAATATATAGAGTTTAAATAATAAATTCTCGAGACGATGTCATTTGATTTATCGCATTCCAACGGAGATTAATATTTAAGTATGCGCGAATTGCATTCGATACTTATGAAGGGCTCTTCTGTGTTGGAGGTAAATTGTAACCAAAGTAGAAGCGGTAGATGTATTTTCTCACAAGCTTATTTTTTTACGCATGTTTATCGTTTTGCAAATCATGCCAATTGAACCGATTTATTGCATTGTCAAGGGTGTAAATGCAGGACGACTGAGGGAGATGTAATTTTTTACAGAACCCATTCCTGTGTGATGAATGGCTTGCACGGCCGGGGTTTACACTGGAGAAAATTAGCCAGAGGCTGTTGCTATGGGCCTCATTATTCCTGCCACATGCGTTCACGAAAGGTACCACTGCCTCAACCGGAAGTGACTGACGTCAAATAGATCTTTAAAATGCAATAAAATTTGTTTTGATAATATGACGGGAAGGTGTTATCTTTTCATACATCTGTAGTACTGTAGAAGAAGGCTACTTTATCATGACGTCGGTAAATTGTTTGCGGTCATACCCGACAAACACATTTTGTGGAAGTGAATAATTTGTGATGGTAAGCTGAGCAGGTGGTCGGATTGTTTGTCCACCAGCTTTAGATTGATTCCGGAGATAACATGATCGGACTTTGCCGAGCTCGCCTATTAGATGATCAATAATCCAGTCATACTTGCAATGGTCAGGCAATATGGAAATGTGAATAGTCATTTAAACTGCATAAATTTTGTGATGAGTTCCATCTTTGGATCACAAAATTGATCCGTTCAAGATTCAATGATCTCTCGAGAGCATTGACATATAACCAATGTCATGGTTCAGAATGAGATTCGTTGGCATTTATAACTGAATTCACTTTGCCCGAACATCAACGCAAATTGTGCGTAAACTGGAATATCTCTCTGTTCATACCTATGATGATATATTCTTATTAATTTGAACGAACAATAATTATGACAAAAGTCACTTCACATGAATAAACAAATAACACTTTTAACTTCGGAAGAGCGGTTACTAGCACATCAGTCTCATAAGTCTGAGATTTGGTTGAAGTCGTGGAAGGCAGGACCTCAGTCTCAGCCACAGGCCCGCAAAACAAGAGTTTTGGGGGTGTGGGCCGTGGTATTAGGGTGAAGTGTCGAAATATGGGGTCTCTATATATAACCGCATGCTTTATATAAAGGGGAGGAAAGGAAAGGGGATTTGGCTTAATGTCACACTCAAGTTTGTTTCACTCATATGGTGACAGTCAGTTTGCTTGGTGGAGGAAGCCGGAGTACCCGGAGAGAACCACCGCCCTTCGGCAAGTAAATGACAAACTTTCACACATGGACCAACTGGGCTCGAACCCGTGCTCCACATCATGGGGCTATATATAGAGACACCATATGTAGACACGTCACCCTAATACCACCGCCCACACCCTCCAAAACTCTTGTTTTGCGGGTCTGTGGTCTCAGCTGGACGTCTCATCTCGTCTACATGTACTACTATGTATTTTGATTAACGGGAGTTGTTCATGTTGGCAGAAGTAAATGTTGCCAAAATTAGCCCGAAAATGAAGCCCAGTAGAAACCAGCGATCAATGCAAGAGCGCGATATCACTTCGTTGGGCACGTGCGCTTCATGTAACCATTTGTTAATGCTTGTTTAGGGTTGACAGCTCCTGTACTATAAGGTCATTTTGATATTTCCGTTTTTATTTAGCCACTCATCGAACTGGGTAATATTCAACAGTAATGGATGCATAGGCAGAGATGTTTTGATGCTTCTGCACAGCAACGGCTGTGCTGGAGATTGGTTTTTGCAGGACATGTGTTGCTCAGATGTAGGCTTGTAGAGCCTTGAATTCTCCTGGTTGCTGTGAATTGCCTAGTTCCGTGCTGGATGTACTCTTTCTTCCGGTTAGATAGAGTAGTAATCTGTGACTAACTAGTAGTCCTCATTCCCACAGGTAAATAAATGTGTGCACACATTCTGCCATGGAAAAAAACAACAGGTGTATCACGTGGTTTTGGCGGTTCGTTAGGCTGTTGCGATTTGAATGTCTGATACGTGCTGCATGAATCCACCATCTGTCTGATGTCTGCGTTTAGTCCTGGAAAAATCGGATGTCGCATGTGCGTTTGTGACATTTTCCAATGCGTATCTAGTAACTCATGGATCTTGGACATGTCCTTCCGGGGATTTTCCTGGACCATTTCACAGGGAGGTCATCAGTTACTGCCCTCCAGCATACAAAAATGTCAATAGGGCATACATACTTCCTTCTTCACCGTCAGAATTTTTGGGTATAGACGTGACGTACCCAAAATGTTTGCTTCAAAATGGAATTTGACCCAATTTATTTGGGTCTGTCACGTCTATACACAAAAACCTGGTCAATTTGACCCAATCCAATCGGGGAGTATCAATAATAATTTTACTTAATAAATATTCGTGTTGGGGTCCTTAGCATTCGCCAGTCTAACCTGGTAACTCTTCTCACCCCTGACTGGCATCTTCTGTAAAAGGTTTACTCGTTCAGTTGTGGCACGATTTGCTGTGGTTATCTTACCAGTTACTCTGGACAATGCATTAGTGGTGGCTGGAAAATTGCATGGGATGTATGTAAAAGCATGTTCATGGCGTTGTCACGTTGTTAAACGTCGATCGATGCGTAACGGCAATCGAATATCGAATTCTTGAGGATATTGACAAACGGTTTATGTTCGTCTCTGATTGGATCCTAAATCCGAAATGAACTAATGAAACCTCACACAAGCGAACGTAATCCCTAAGACAACCTTTTCTATTTGCACATAACGTTTTTTGCGTCAAACATTACTTGCGATGCATAAGCGACTGATTGTCATTTATCTCAGTGGAACGGGAGGTTGACGGCGAATATACCATCCTTGTTCGCATCTGAAGATAATCTGATGGGCTTGATTGGTTCATAATGCAGTAATACTGGTGTTGTGCTCAATATGTCTCTAAGTGTTTTCCATGATGCGTCGGGTTTGGATCCCCATTGCCAATGTATTCCTTCGTTGTTTGTCACACTCTGATATATCTGGAATCCGCTTGGTCGATTACAACAGCATGCCTATAAATCTACAAAATGGGCCTTGGCATGTTCTGTATTGCCTACACTTTGGCCTCGTCTGGCTTTAGTCCCTGGTTTGTCAAACGGTCTCCGGGGAAAACGAATTCCTGGATGTCAAAGTGGCACTTCTCAATTTCAGGTTGATATCCCTGACCCTTTCCAGGTACCCTCGGTAGCCGAGTGGTCTAAGGCGTTTCGCTGGTGATCGCTAGCCTCACACCATTGAACCGACACGGATTCGAGCCCAGCTGGTGCATGTGTGAAAGTTTGTCAGTTACTTGCCGACGGGCGGTCGTTCTCTCCGGGTACACCGGCCTCCTCCACCATCCAAACTGACTCTCACCATATGAGTGAAACAAACGTGAGTGTGACATTAAACCAAACCCCCCCTTTCCAACAATTCCAGAGCTAGGGTCAGACGTGTTAAGCCAACTGAACTCGCATCGTCGACTTGTAATTGCCAGAACCCTGAATAATAGGCGTCAGCTAATTTGGCCACAGTCTCTTCGCGAGTTGGGAGCTTGTAGGGTTGTCGATTTAATTTCCTCGGGTCTAAATAATTTTTCTTTTTCACACTGCCGACTGAATTGACTGGATGAGTGGGTTCTTTTTTGATCACCGACGGTTTATCCAACGTTTCCTCTCCAGCTGCGGACTTTTCATGCTGGACAAATGAAAGGGAGGCCACGTCCAATTAATCGAGGCACTTTCTCGATACCTTCGAGATGAATCGAGAAATTTCTCGGCTGAAACCGGGAGGGCATAACCGGAACCCCTGATGAGGTCTCCCGGTTTGCTTCCGGTTCTATCTCGATCGAAACGTCCCGGTTTTGGAGATGGATACGAAATTGATCGGTAATCTCGAAGGAGGTCCCAGTTTGTATATGTCCGTATTTTGTTGCACTTAAATTGGTCGTTTCTTAGCTTCTCATGCGATCAGAGTGATGTGCGTGTGCCATATTTGGGGGGCGATCGTCGTATAATCATATCGCAGCCTAAAATAGAATCCTGAGAACTGTTTTAAGACGTCTTTCATGTTATTAAATGTTTAATCGATATATGCATGATCTGATGTTTCCTGAATCCAATTGAAAGAAAACGTTTCATTTATCTATATAAATTAAGAATATAAAATTGAATCATTTTCTCACACATTGATTGTATATCTGAATAATATCCGACGCGGAATAAATGACACATCAACTGGATATCATCTGAATAATAATGATATGGAATCATGCGATAATTATTGTTCCATAAACTTGTTTTAAAACCAAATATGGATCGCTTCAACTGAAAAATGAAATGTTTGGCCGGTGTTTTAACCTCGGTGTGTAATTCGTTTTATAATTTTGTGTATTCATTGCAGATTAAACCCATTCTCCTCTATAACTTCGAAATATGGGCCTCTGAACTACTAGCTAACTGCGATACAATGATATCAATAACATTTTCACATATCTAGACTCTGAACCCTTCGAAAAAGTCCACACAAAAGTCTGCAAACTAAATCTTCAAGTTGGGAAAAAACACTGTGAATATTGCCTACAAACGGGAACTTATAATAGATATCCATGCAAACATATTGAACTACATGCTGCATCTTGAAAACAATACCGACCGGCCTATTCTTCAAGATGCAGTCCTCTGTAGCAAAGCACTAGAAAACGCTGGAATTGAATGGCATAGCTATTCATCATTAATGATGCAGAAAAATAATATCACTGCGGAGGACTTGCCACTGCAGCCCACTAAAAAACACATATCCTCAAAAGTAAAAGACAAATTGAAAACTATATACATACAATTCTATCAAGACAAACTACGCGAGTCCATAAAATTACTTCACTTCAAACATATTGAACAAACATATTCTATATCTCCTTATTTAAACTATATAAAAAATCGAAACTATAGGCAATCACTAACTAAACTTAGGATCTGCGCACATCGGCTCGAGGTAGAAACCTGCAGATATGGGAAAATAGACCGGAACAAACGATTTTGTAAACGGTGTGACAAAACAAGCAAGATCGTTGAAGACGAGTATCATTTTGTTCGTTTCTGTTCGAGTGGTAAAACACTTTGAAACATTCTATATAACACCATCAACAAATCCTGTTACCTATTCGGGCAACTAAATGACCTCGAAAAATTATATTTCCTGATTAACCCACCCACCCACCTTTCCCCAACAATAGGGCAGTTTATATACGAAATGCTTCTAGAGAGATCATCACAGCTCGCAATATCTCCTGCCACTAGGCCCGCTTCAACCGCCACCTAATTTATAAATTGGAATGAACTGGCTTTCTTGATTGGGGGTGATTATGTCATGTCACAATATAACTTTTATTATGTAAATGTAATATTTTATCTTAGTTTTAACATTTTCTGTATGTATTCATGTATAGAAATAAAGAATGAATGATGAATTGATTCCATTTTACTGAGAATTACTGTCTTGAGATATAATTCAAATAAGAAGATTATATCAACTAAGTTTATTTCTGATATAAGCTTGTCTACTAGAGGTTAGCGGAAATAATGACAATCGGAACCAGAGGTGTTGATAATTCACACCACAGTCGGTCTGTGAAAACCGTCGGCCTGAAACAACAGCGAAGAGAGAGACGGGTTAATTACTTTGAAAAAAAACTGGGGGAAAACAATTTTCGCGGGGATTGATAAGATACTCACGTTCTATTATTTATTGCTAGTTTCATGTGTTTAGCAAATTAACCAAATACTGAAAGTAATTAGTGCTCAATTCAGAGTACAATCAGGCGTTAAATTAACGTTCATGTACATTTTACTACAACAATACCACGTGTTGTCAGTGTGTAAAGCTAACAGGGAATGCTCAAACACTTCGATCGCGCGTTTATGTTTATACTATCCGGCTTCCAATGCATTACCAGCCGTTCCTGTGGTCTTCAAAGCTGCTGTATTTCTGAAAACCGGAGAAATCTTTGAAGAAACGTGGTACAATAAATTTTCAAGTTAAGATCTTATCAAATAAGTAATATCAACAAAAAACTCTCATTTCAGAAGAACATATGGAATTTTATTCTGGACTTCAAATTCTAAAACAGGTTCGAAATAATTTACACTGAATAATAATGAGTCAACTTTTATAATTCAATTGGTGATGTTTTTTATCCTTTCCATACATAAAAATTGCGCTGTCAGAGCAAGTGTACGACTACAGATCTCAAGACGGAAAAGCAAAATAATGATGCATATGTACTCGCCGAGATTAGTCACGCTGCCACAGAGAAGTACATATAAGAGCGAGCATACGCCTCCCGAATGATTCAACCATTCATTTGAAGGCATCTCCTATCCATTCTTGAAGCAAGTCGATTGATACCGACGGGGGTCGAGAAGGACTTCTACTTCAAAGCTGACATTCTGGTACGTAACTTTCCAGTTATGGTTGATGCTATAAAAGTACGATAATCAGCAGATTCGTACCTTATGAAATGAGAAAAGAAGGATTCTGTAGTTAGATAGAAAGATAGATAATCTTTATTTAAAATACTCGATAACTTCATATGCACATAAAACCTCTTTTCATGAAGGTCGAGGATGAAAACTATAAAATATAACAATGGAACAGACGTATTAGAAGTGCAAAGTAAACATAAATATATAATATCATATATAGGTAAAAAAAGAAGTTTGCTGGCGTGGAGCAGTAATATAAGATAAAGAACGAAAAAACCTTCTCAACTTTCTACATCATTATATTCCGACTGCAGTTTCGAACGTAAAGTTCTTCTCAAGGAATACTGTTTACAAATGACAGACTGGTATATATACAAATACAGGGCATAACGGTCGCTAGACGACGTGCCTGGCTTAAACAAGCAGAGACTTGATAACATGCTGATATTAATAGAAACAGTTGGTCACAATAAGGGAGATTAAAAGCGATAATTCAAATAAATACAATGCATGCAATAAAAACTAATCAAAATCAAACATAATTGGTCTGTGGAGCAGAGGTGGGTATTTTCAGGATGTGACATGCTTCAACAGTTTGATAAATACGTACTTGTATTGCATGAAATCATCTAATTTCACGAAGTTGTTAAACAAACAAAATAACAAATATATTCAAGGTCTATGTGATCCGTTCAATTCGGAACCATACTTTTCTATAAACATCGTTTCTTTAACATCCAATAAGGCTTGATTCTCATTTAGTACTTTGTAGAAAGGGAACTTTAAATGAAGGGGTCAAATATAGAGCACACTGTCTGATGTGTCGGCTAACAAGGAGATTACAATGGTTTTCGTTATTAATCTGTTGCATGTGAACAGTTAATCTAGATCTTAAATATATGGTTTGACCGATATACCGTTTTCCACAGCCCTGACAAATCAAGTGCGTATACAACATATTTGCTGTCACATGACATGTTGAATTTAACCTCAAACACAGAATTAATGTCATTGAATTTAATGCTAGGTCCTTCTAGTATTTGGATCTGTTACATTTCGCGACCCGTGCATGTAACTGACTTTCCGAAAAACGAGCTTTTGTAAGAATCTTAAGATTTGGGGCTTGTCTCTTGCTATTAATAAAAGATGAATTTTTAACAATATCTTTCATTCTAGCACTGTTGTTCAGAATAGGTAACGTGTTTAGCACTGTCGGGAAAATGTTATTATTATTCGGGTTGTGTGTAGTGACGAGAGGTATAACATTTCGGTTTGCGGCTTTAGTAGATGACTGACGAAGTTCGCTCACGGGCTGAGCAGATGCCTCCCTTATTCCCTTATCAGTAAGACCCTCTCGGTAACCTCGAGAGATTAAAGAGGTTTTCAGCTCAGCCGTAGCGCCCGAATATTGGGATCTATCACGATAGTGCAGATTCGGCGTGCCAAAGTGTAGGGAATATTTTCTCTGGTATGTCTTGGATGATTGGAGTGGAATTGGAGTCCGTTGGTTTTCTGTAGATGTCTTTGGTTATAGTTTTCTTAGATTTCAAAATAAGAATGTCTAAGAATGGAATGCTCTCGTCACTTGTTTCCATAGTAAAAGACGTCTGAGGATGAAGGGAATTTGCATTGACTCAAGTGGACCATTTTCAAGGGACCAGAAAATGAAACAATCATCAAGAAGTCTGAGCCAGTTTTCTTTGAATATCTGGCCGAAGTTATCTCCATAAGAGGTGTTTATCTTGGTATATAGGGTCATTTCCAGGTACCCCATAACCAGAGTTGCGTACACAGGTGCCACTTTGGTTCCCATAGCAGTACCAAGGACTTGCATGTAGAAACGATCATTAAACAAAATGAGATGTTGTTCAAAATGAATTTCAAATCTAAGATAAAATCCTTCTTAAAACGACTGTGGAGCATTGCAGGGAAATTATCGAGCCAGTACTTGAAGGCTTCAAGGCCTAGGCTATGCGGAATGTTACTGTATAGACTGTTTACATCAAATGTAGCCATTCTAATGTAGTCCACTAGATCTGGTAGGCCGTTTAAGAAATCCTCTCTTACATAACTGTTGACATGTGTGATAAAAGGTTGGAGAAGGATATCTGGTAAGGATGTCCGCTGGTGGTTTTTGGCTTTGGCAGCCATTTTGCCTGTTTTTCCTATTGGGTTATCTCCCTTTCTTAGGTTAAGAGATAGGGATTTCCTTTAAAAGCCTTCTAGCCGTGAAGTTTGCACATCAACATCCATCCCATTTGATAAATTTTGATAGACATTGTGATTATCTACAAACAGCTAGAATATAAGAAAAAGTTAATTACTATTTATATGAATTTTTCATGAATATGCTTCAAAACTAGGGCTATTCCCTATGATTTCTGCGTTATCAAATTGAGCATGGGTCAGTCCAAAGCTAAAAAATGCACACCAACCTATATTTTTTTTCTTTGTTTTTTTCTCATATTACACAATTATGAATGCAACAACACACATTATTCAAAAAGTTAATTACTTTGATTTACCACCAGCGGACATCCTTAACGTTTCCTAACGTGAAAGGACAATAATGAAAGGTAAGACATACCTCACAACTTGAACGAAATACTGGACGAAACCTACACGTACTTCGGGCGGTCTTTACAGAAAATGTTATCCTATATACAGGGCAAGGGAATAATGCTCAATGACTTGACGATAAACAATTATACCTCTGCCCACATAAAAAAAAATACTAAAATACTATCAACTTTGGCGAGTAGTCTACAGAGAACGGAACGGAATTATAGACTCAACTTTATGCGAATGAATCGGCTAGAATCTGTACCTTTGATTGGGAGCAACCTTGTGAAATTTCACTAAGGCAATCTGTCGTTCGCTATTATTTTCGTGATGATTACCCCCAAATTATGCTTAAATTTCAACATTATTACAAGTGTATACCTACAGATTTCAGCGCATTTGTAAATGAAAGTATTATCGTATTTGATGATAGACAATGTTCTGTTTTTCACGGCGAAGTCTCTTCAGTACGGCACATTTACGCTTATAGATCGATGAACGGCTGTACGCGCTGTGCTGAATGAGCAATCACCCGCAAAGAGACAACTAGAGCGAGACTGGCATGCAACGCTCTTATGTATTCTGTATTACACAGCAGGTTGGTCGCATTCTTTAGTCAACTTAACAATTTTATGTCTTGGGGATATACTTTCACACCTTCACACAATTAGGTATTTGGTCAAGCATCATCAATTTTCCGTGAAATGCATAAACATTTAACCGTCCGATGAACGCAGTTCTTAGCCAAGCGGCTTTAATACATTAGACGGTCATTCGCATGCAGTGAGAAGGCTAGCTTTATTGGAACATAATTAAGGCTCTGTCTTATAATAGTATATCCAGTAAAGATAGATGTAGAAAAAACAAAAGGAACACGCGTATGCAACAACTGGCGAAAGTCACGGGTTTTGTGTTGAGTTTGCTGTGTACTATGCTACCAGTTTTAACGTCTACGCGGTCCCAATGAAGATTATATTCAACTTCACACAATCACAGGGTATGTTTGTATGTATGTATTTTATGTGAGTATGTAGGCACTGGCACAGGGATGTATTAAACAAAACTCATTTCCTAAAAATCGTTCCTAGAGACAAGTTTCTGATGGTTTTAAAAGGCTGCTATACTTTGGCTTATGCCATGGCAGTAAATCGTAAATTTCAGTCACCAACCTGTGTTAGAGGATATAGTTTACTTCGGACGAGTAAGTCGCGTAAACTCTTATTCTTTCTGTAAGATATGAGTAGTAACCAAAGATCATTTCGACGCACTGGCGCCTCACTGCGCATGCGCGAGAAAGTGGTGTGCGCGGGAGTGTTATGCGCAGGTATGAGATTTTGTGGCGGTTTTGTGGCGGTGTTCTGCGCAAGTGTGACGTCATGTATGACGTCACTTCCGGTCTGCGTGAATCTGGCGTGTGTATGAAATCCGGTGGGTTTTCAGACGTAGTGGGTGTACTTGGTGTAGGTGTTGACTGTATACTCGGTGTGGAGCTCGATGTGGCTTGTACACGTGGTTTGGTGGTGGTGATGACTGGGCTCGTTTCGATCACGGAGGTGACTGGTGCTATCTGTAGACTGGTTTCACTGCCACTCACAGCTGGAGTTCTAAGTTGGTTAAGTAGCGTGCTGACATAGGCTACGTCGAAAAACACACCTCCGTACAACACACTCAGCAGGGTTAGCAATATCACCACAAAGCCCACTTGCGCTTTGCGCGTTTTGGGAGACGCTGTGTTCAGAGGCAGCTGCTGCTTGTCCATAGCACCGTGGTCGAACGTGGAATGAAGGATGACGGTAGTGGTGTCTGGCTTTATAGTCGTTTCACCTGGTTGGCCGCCACCCAGGAATTGAAGGAACTGGGCCAGCCTTGCCATTTGACGAAATGAAACAGTTTGCCACGCCGACGTTCCGTTTTCAAAATCTGCTCCACCGCGTAGTAGTCTTGCTGTGTTTTTACGACAGGCGGTAATTCCGTCTCGTAAAACGTCCACAGCAACGGTTCCCCTTGAAGATCTTCCAGTTCATAGACTCGCTGCTGTCGGGGTAGGCGCCGTTTAATCAGGAAGTGCTCATCGCTCCATTTGGGCAAGTAACTTTTCTCAAATTGACCTTTGACTTTACTGATCCGTACAGGGTCCCCGGCCTTGTACACCTCCTTCGTCGTTCGCTGCGATTATCTGGGGTACAAGACACGCCGGACTTGGGCTTCATTGCGATGGGTCACGGTAATGGGGGCGCTCTCTATACTCCGGTGATAGGCTCGATTGTAACCACTCGCAAGTTTCGGGAGAACATCGATGTACCGCCTTGTATTCTTATAGGTGAAATATTTATACATGCGTCCTTTGAATGTCCTGTTGAACCTTTCCACCACGGATGCCTTGGTCTCGTTGTACGTATTGAAGAAAAACACTCTTCTGGGCTTTCGGAAACTGTTGGAACGGTCTGTTGAGGAATTCCGTGCCTTCGTCGGTTCGCAAATACATGGGTTTGCACCCGGTCTTGAAGATGTCCTTGAACGCCGCTATGAGATTCGCCCCCGTTTTCGTCCGGATGAGTACCACCCACGCATACTTCGACAGGATATCGATGCACTTCAAGATATACCGATTCCCATCGTTGTGTTTGGCAAAGGCGCTCATATCGACCAAATCCGCTTGCCATTCAGCATCTAGTCCTTCCACGATGACCCGGTTCCGTAGAAAATAGCGACGGGCAGCTCGATGTAAGATATAGATGTCTTGTTTTCTTAACCAATCTCGGACTTGAGCACGTTGTATCCCCTGTGGTTTTGCCGCTCGATAGAGAGCCGTCAATGCACTAGAGGCCGCCGGACTGTCGGGACTGTAGTATAAGTTATCCAACACCTTCTCCCAGCTCTTCATGGTGACAAATGATGATGGACCCTGGCTCTATCGTTTATTTATAACGGGTATATCTTGAGCCGGAGTTTCTTTCTGATTTTCTTCGTTGGCTTCAGCCAGCCCATTGTCCATGGTAAATGACCAGTCCAACTCTTCTGATGACCGATCTTCCTCCGTAAGCACTTGATCGACATCTACCACGGCATCTTCCAATGCAGACCATAGATCAGGGTGAAGGGTAAAATGGACTGTACCCCCATCTAGCCGAGCCAATTGAGCAAAGAAGGGGCCGCGTCGGATGTACACATCGTGACACAAGTGGATGAGGTCGCCGTCCAGTTCACCAGACAACACCCGTTTGAATTTGGTCCAGCCCTCTCGGGACAGACGAATGTTAGCCGGGCACGGTTGTGTAAGGTCCGCATCACAGATGTCTCCCACCTCCTCCATGATATCGACCTTATCCGCATAAACGTGCAGGAAGACCTCGGGGGTCAAGCTGAGATACGCCCGTATTATATGCTCCGTCATGGTCAGTACGTGAATGGTACAAGATTTGACTGTCTCTCGTATTTATAGGGACAACCCCGTGAGATCAAAGGATCGGGTGGTCATGTCACTGGGCTGACTGAGTCTAGCCGGATAATCAATGGCATCATCGTCTGCCTCCGCTTCATTGCTAGGTTTGGTAATTTGTTCATTGGGTTCTGCCGCCGCTTCACTCAGGGCACGAGCCCACTCCAACTGAACAGCTGACCGCTCGTCCGGTGTAAACAGCTGGTCCACAATAGGCACCACTTTCTCGAAGGCTGTCCACAGATCGGGGTCTAGGGTGAAGCCTCGCGTAGGGTCTTGGTAACGGCCCAGGCGTGGGAAGAAGGGTCCACGGTGTACGTAGATGGCATTGTCTATGTGGATGAGGTTTCCGTCGAGCTCACCGCTCAACACCCGTTTAAATTTGGTCCAGCCGTCACGGTGTAGCGTAACCGTATTCGATACGGTCTCAGCGCGCGACCAGCAAACATCTCCACGGTCTTCCACGAGGGTGACTTTATCTTCATAGACGTGTAACCCCACCCGGGGTGTAAGGGGAAGGATGGCTCGTAGGACTGGTGACATGGTTGACCCAATGACGAACGGTGAATAACACACACTCTGACTGTCTTTCGTATTTATGGTCAGGTCCCTCGGTGACTTGATTGACCCAATGACGATCGGTGAATGACGCACACTGTGACTGACCCTCGTATTTATGGTGAGGTCCCACTGTCAATGCCACAGCGTCAGGGTCAAGAGGGCACAGACCATTACTAGGCCAACGAGCCGTCGCTGGTTCCGGCGTGAGCGCTCGTGGTCCATAGCCCGGGCATCAAGGATGGCTGTCATAGTCCAGTAGTGGTGAGTGATAGCACACCTCTCCATCGTGTGCACTCTGTCGAGGACCGCTTCTGTGAACTCTTTCAGGATCTGGCGTCGCCCCTCGTTGTCGTCGCCATCTGCAAACATGGACCGAACCACTGCTCGGTAACCCGTGAGTGAATTAACCACGGTGGCATGCTGTAAAATGCGAGTCGTATAGGGATGGGTGTCCGTCATGGCTCTGTAACCGTAGGAATGGGGGTGTGGGATCCAGAGGGACGTGTTTTATAGACCATGTCACACATGCGCGCCTAGACGTAGCTCTACGGGTGTAGTCCGTGATACGTACTATTCTGATTGGTTAGTCCAAAAAGAGAGCAACAACAACAAAGGTTACAGGTCAATCCTTTTATTAGCCCCTCCATCACAGCACATCCACGCTGGAGGAACCAGTTGGAAACGTGATAGGAATGCATGTACTGACCTGTCTGTGGGGGTTTTCCCCAGAATTTTGCTGACGTCCGTGTCTTTCATCCGGGCACTTCACGTCTGCGCCTGCATCGGGGTATGTATGAGGGTCTTGAGGGGGCGACTGTATGTGGTGAGTTGACTGTGGGTGTTTTTTTCGGTGACATCCGTGTCTTTTCGGGTATGTATGAGGGTCTTGAGGGGGTAGTGTCTTTTCGGTGACGTCCGTGTCTTTTCGGTGACGTCCGTGTCTTTTCGGTGACATCCGTGTCTTTTTGGTGACGTCCGTGTCTTTCATCCGGGCACTTCACGCCCGCACCTGCATCCGGATACTTCTATGTAGGTGTATAAAAGTGGGAAATTTTATGGCATTGCTGCATTCATTGGCCTGCTCGACCTGACCAGCCTGAGCCTGCCTGACTAGCCTGAGCCTATCTGACGAGAGGAGCTACTTGCCTGAACCTCACCAGCCTGAGCCTATCTGACGAGAGGAGCTACTTGTCTTACCAGTGGAGCCAACAGTCATGGAGTCATCCCACCGAGCTAAGCTTCTGCAGCACCGTATCCATATCGTTGATGAGATGCAGCATGTGGCCGATATATGTGATCTGCCCATGGTGGAAAACATAATCACTAAACACATGGGGGTAGATATCATGGGGGAGAAGACCTATATGGCACGAAATAGCACCAGATGTTCACTTGCACAACTTGCCAGAAGCAGTTTACTCGCCCAGAAGATTTGCGACGGCACGAGTCCTCCATCCACAACGGCGCACGGTATACTTGTATAACATGCGCACGGTCATTTAATCGGGAGGATCCTTTACTGCGCCACGAACGCTCATTCCACGAGGGCGCGACGGAACAATGTAATGAATGTGGTCAACTCTTCAAACGACCCAGTCAGTTAAGATGGCATCAGCGTTTGATTCATACCCCGTCTCTACGGTTTGGGCGACAACTTCCCACTAAAGAGGCACCCAGGAGGGTCTGACCCAGTGAAGATGAGCCCGGGGAGACGAATGCCACTGGTGATGCGATCACAGAGAGCCCGCCTATACCCACAGTTCAGAAGAGCCTAGATATCCAGCCAGTCCCTAGCATTACTGTTGCCAGTCATACGCCTGACGACATCGAACATTTTCTGGAAGATGCAGTGGATATTCCTAGCGATCTGTTACAGGACGCCCATCCAGTGAATGACATCTATCGGCGCCAATGGCCCATGATACGGCACGTTTTCCACCGTGATCGCCCCATTCCAGATATCTACAATTTCCCACTGACCGACCTCACCCGTCTACGCAGCTACGTGGAAGCGATTTTCAATGACCAAGCTACGGTCTTCAAATTGAATGTGGCTTTCGGGTACATCTTACGTCACAAAGAGACGGACCAGTTACGGTATTATTATGCCAGTAATAACAGTCATGTGTTTGACCAACCGTTCACCATCATTAACCGGGCGTCGCTAGAGACGATGCTGGAGAAACTGGACACCGTGGATCCCTTGAGATGGGCACATCGCCAACGCCCCAACACACAATGGGTCGTAGAGAGGGTCACCAATGTTACGTTCTTCGTTACCAAGCTGACCGACAACCCCCATCGGATGAATGCGTCACCCTAGCACTGATGAATAGCATAACATGCCGTATATACTCTCTATGTCTACATGCTGATCGTTGACTTGAGCTCTGTAAACATTAAATGTGACGGTGCGTTAAATAATAAAACATGGTGTTTTATATTTCAATTTGTTTTGCTGTGAACATTCTAAACATACCCAGGGCGGCTCCCCCAGCCTGGGTATGATGTAACAATGGGGATAATAAACTGTATAAACATTGCTAAACTTGTTGTTATTCATGACAACCGCTATCCGCTATACTTGGATGAAATATATACCCCGATCTGATATAGTGCCCTTGCACGCTTCCGAATAACCCGCGCGCGCGCACTCGGCCGGATCACCCGCGCAGGCGGGCCGGGCCGGGCCGGGCCGGGCCGGGGAAAACCCGGATGTTGAAAATCCGGACCCTATGTCTAAGGGAAAATTAGAACTCTTCTCGGATCGGAGGTAGTTTTAGCTTCAAAATAAGACCTCATACGACACCATCGGACCATTAGGGGCTCACCTAGACCGCAACACGTCTATTTCCACACCCTTTTCCCACAATTCCCTGTTTGCGCATGCGCAGAATGTTGAACACGAACGACGCACTAGTCCAGGTGGATGCTCCCTCACGAATGCTTCACATTGATACCTCACTCGATCCAATCGGCCCACTCGTGGCTCCCCCTAGATCCCAAAACGTCTATTCCATACCCTTGGTCTACCGCGCATGCGCAGAATGACCATATTCCAACCCCACACCCAGCCCATCGGATGCCCCCTCACATATGCTTCACATTGATACCTCACTCGACTGCATCGAACCACTAGTGACCCACCTAGACCCCAAAACGTCTATTTCCATACCCTTGGTCTACCGCGCATGCGCAGAATGACGATATTTCAACCCCACACCCACCCCATCAGATGCCTCTTCACGAATGCTTCACATGGATACCTCATACGACCCAATCGGTACACTAGGGACACCTCTCGCCCCTGAAGATTGCCGGAGAATGCCGGAGAATTTGGGACTACTTTCTGTACGCGGAGGCAGACCGCATCACCACCAGACCGCATCACCGCGGAGGAATACACACGCCAGATTCACGCAGACCGGAAGTGACGTCATACATGACGTCACACTTGCGCAGAACACCGCCACAAAACCGCCACAAAATCTCATACCTGCGCACAACACTCCCGCGCACACCACTTTCTCGCGCATGCGCAGTGCGGCGCCAGTGCGTCGAAATGATCTTTGGTTACTACTGCTATGATTGGCTTCAGATTGAGTGGCTGCCTCAGTTTTGGTTGGAGATTCTGATATTCCTCCTTTAGCATACGAGCGGCTTCAACATATCGCCTGCTATAGGGAATCACAAAAGGTATTATCTCCCGTTTAGACTGTTTACCTGCATCGATATTCATGCCGAAAGGATATCGTGTTTGTAAAGTTTTGATCCAAAATGTCTCACGTATCGCTCTTAGATCGTCAGTCTCTTCCTGTATGGTGAGAGTGGGGATTTGTTCAATAGGCATGATCTCAAAGTGTTCCTGGAGGATGTGTCCTGGGAGATTGAAATGGTCGTTAACCGGACAGGTTGGCTTTCACAGGTTGGCCAAAATGCTATCAACATGTAAATTTACCGCTTTCTTCTGATATCGCAAAGGATAAGACAACTCTTTTCAATAAGTACTTTTATTCTGTATTTACTAAACCTGAAACAAATCCCTCTTTCCTCACTATTAGCACATGCATAGACAATAGTCTGGGAAATCTACAATTCTCTGTTCACGATGTACACAGCGTGCTATCTCAACTGGATGTTAACAAAGCTTGTGGGCCGGACAATATTTCACCTCGTATTCTGGGTGAATGCGCCTTTGAGTTAGCACCCTCATTGTGTATGTTATTTAACAAGTCCATGCAATCTGGCGTTGTGCCTGACGGCTGGAAATTTGCGAATGTCGTGCCGGCAAGGCTTTGGTGTAAGACCTCCCATTGAAAAGGTAATATCCTGGACAAAAGACTGACAATACAACTTGCAACAGATCCTTTGTCAATTATATTTCGTGAGTCTTACACCAAATCGTTGCCGTCGTGCCAGTCAATGAATGGGTTGAAAATTATCGACCCGTCTCTTTATTATGTCTACCCTGTAAAGTTCTTGAGCGATGTATTTTAAACAAGATTTACCCCACTTTAGAAAAGTCCATTCATAGGCTCCAGCATGGATTTGTTAAGGGGAAATCGACATGCTCTCAACTTATAGAAATTGTACACTGGTTGAGCAAAGTTTTAGACGATCGTGATCAAGTCGACGATTTATATTTAGATTTTTCCAAGGCGTTCGATTCTGTTCCCCACGGCAAACTATTGTATAAATTACGAATGTATGGTTTTCATGGCAGTCTTCATAACTGGTTGAGCAGCTACCCTCACAATAGAAAACAACGTGTCGTGGCCGAAGGCCAATTTTCAGAATGGCTACCCGTATTATCAGGGGTTCCTCAAGGATCTATTCTTGGACCCGTCCTGTTCTTATTATACATTAACGATTTACCTGACTGTTGTTGCTCTTTTCGCTGATGATAGTAACTGTTTACGGGAAATTAAAACTATGGAAGATTGTTATGCACTGCAACTAGATATCAATAACCTTATCAAATGGAGCCAAGATTGGAACATGTTGTTCAACTTGGTTAAATGTAAATTACTGCAAATAACACGGAAACACAACCCTGTTGTGTTTAATTACTCTATGTATAATGCGGATCTTAAATATGAAAACATCATATGCGACTTAGGGGTAGATGTCGCTTCAAATCTAATGTGGAACAGCCACATTAGAAAAATTGTTGGTAAAGCAAACCAAAGGCTTGTCTTGATTAAGCGTACATGTGGAAGCAATGTTGACAAGTTTGTAAAGCGCTCTTTATACTGTTCTATGGTCCGAAGTGTTCTGGACTACTGCTCTCCGGTATGGTCGCCACACAACAAGCAACTAGTCACACTTTTAGAAGGGGTCCAACGCAGAGCAACAAAATATAGCACGAACGAGTATAACAGCGACTACCACACCAGACTATATGCGTGTAAGTTGATGCCTTTATCTTTCAGACGGGAAGTTTCGGATCTTGTTCTTTTCTTTGAATGTCTTCAGGAGGAAAATCTTTACATTCCCGAGTCTGTATATTTTAACAATAATGTGAAAAATTTGAGGTCGAATCGTCAGAATTCTCTTAGGATAGTGCTTTGTAAAACTGAATCGTTCAAGTCGTCATTTTACATGAGAAGTATTACTTTATGGAACCTTTTACCAAGTGACATCCAGGATGTGTTATGGACTGTAGATTGTTTTAGACGCCGGGTAAAGAAATTTTATGCCCAGAAAACAATATCCAATTTGAATGTTAACAACACTTGTACCTGGACTTCCTTTTGTCGATGCTCGTCATGTAGACTCGACTGATTCCCACCTGTGATATTTTTCCACGTTACACTTCCCTGCGCTATCTTAGTATTTTAGTTCTCTTGTTTTAAATCGTTATATGTTATGTGTATCTCATGTGTACATGTTTTTATCTGCATGCCACAGTACCACATGCTAAAGTTTCTCATTTTTATCTTTCTGTCTTAAATACTAATTCTAGCCGTTGTATGTTTATTTCAATTTTATTACGTTTGCGCTTCATGTACATATTGTTTTTGTTATCGGGAGCCCAACTAGTATATAGGTGTTCGCCACCTGTTTGGGCTACCCTTGCATGTAATGTATTCATCATGCAATAATAAATAAAATAAATAAATAAATAAAATAAAATAAAAAATATCATAACATCTTGCCAGTTATACTATTGATGACGTGCTTAACGGAGAGGACGCTCCTTTAAACCCATTGTCTCTATTACCGTGTTTTGATGAAGATGAAATTGAAGTCCCTCCTGATCCCTGGTTAAACACTGATCCTGATAAATACTTAAAAGATTAGTTAAAAAAATATTGTTGACAATGAATCATTTTCTGTGATACATGTCAATGCCCGAAGTTTGGAAAAATAACATCATTCTGAAATCTTAGGCCTTCGTTGTAATATCTCAATTTTGATTCTTCTGTTATCGGAATTTCTGAAAACTGGCATAATCCTTTGACCGAGCAGCTCTTTGACATTCCCGGCTATCGACCATTTTGCTGTTCCAGATCGGCAAAAATAGGTGGGGGTTCGGTGGTGTACGTAAACGCATCCATAACTGACTGCTCTATCATTGAACACCTCTCATATCAAGACATTGATGGAGAATACGAGTCACTTCTTGTTAGTATTAAGGTTAATGATCAGTCATATACAGTAGGGATCATATATCGACCACCCTATAAAAATGTAGTAAATTTTAATGAAAACTTACAAACAATTATGAACGTTCTCAAACCTGAAAGAAAGAAATGCGTGATATTGGGAGACTTCAACATTGATTTATGTAAATCTGACAGACATTGTCCGTCCAAAAGACTTTTTGGAAATAACGAAGTCTCATTACCTTTTTCCAATAATTACAAAACCAACTATTGTTAAATCTCGGTCGGCGACTTTGATTGACGATGTTTTTTCAAAATTTTCATGAAGACTGTATGATGTCTGACATAACCGATCACAAAAACTGGGTGATCGTACATTTAACTATAGAATTATAAATCAGGAGCATAAAAATATGAATTGAAGCGATGAAATGAATGATGTTAACAGCGCATTTGAAATGTTTTCCGCCAAATTTAATTGGGCATATAACGAGTCTCTTCCTGCTACATCTACGTCATTTTCAAAGATCAAAATAAAAAAGCCATAGATAAAATACGGTATTCTTACATCAATTCGGGGGAAATATACTTTTTAGACTGCACACAAAAGGAAACAATGCGAACGACACACAAAAATACAAACAATATAGGAATAAATTGAATCACACCTTAAAATAAGCAAAGAGACTATATTACGTAACAATGATATTAAAGGTACTTGGAAAGTATCAAATCAACTAATGAATCGCAAAATAAGTTCTAACTTACCATATACTCCGTTAGTTCAGACTCTTCTATACTCTTGCAAACGGTTTTAACGATTATTTTAGCTCTGTAGCTACAAAGCTAGCGAACGTAATCCCTCCGTCACCTAATGATTTTAAAGAGTTTTTGAATTCTGATTAAAACAACGAGTTTTTTTATGGAACATTACACTATAAAGGAAATAACAGATATTATAACTACTCTTAAAAACTCAGCCTCTGGGATAGATGATGTACGTATATCACTTATTAAACCTATATGTAATTTGATTAGCACACCCTTATGTCATGTTGTGAACTTATCCTTTGAACTCGTAGTAGTCCCCAACCTTTGAAGGTGGCCAAGGTGACTCCTTTAAATAAAAGTGGAGATCAAACACTTTTTGAGAACTATCGGCCCATTTCGGTTTTGCCGTGTTTCAGTAAAATCATTGGAAAACCAGTAGTAAATAATATGTTCGACTTCTTAGAAAATTATAACATAATTTGCTGCAATCAGTACGGTTTCCGTAGGAACCATTCTACGTTTTCAGCCGTTCTCTCTCTTCATGATAAATAAGTAGCTGCGACAGAGGCTAAAATATATTGTATCAGTGCATTTCTGGATTTCTCAAATCCATTTGACACCGTCAATCATGAAATCCTTCTATAGACATTAGTCCAGTATGAGTTTCGAGGAACTTCGACTGACTGGTTCCGTAGTTATTGTCATCCCTTGAACAATAAGTTTCGGTCATATTTCGTTATCAACACAAAGAACAGAATGTGGAGAAATGTACCTTAAGGATGTCCGCTGGTGGTTTTTGGCTTTGGCAGTCATTTTGCCTGTTTTTCCTATTGGGTTATCTCCCTTTCCTAGGTTAAGGGATAGGGATTTCCATTAAAAGCCTTCTAGCCGAGAATTTTACACATCAACATCCATCCAATTTGATAAATTTTGATAGACGTTGTGATTATCTGCAAACAGCTAGAATATAAGAAAAAGTTAATTACTATTTATATGAATTTTTCATGAATATGCTTCAAAACCAGGGCTATTCCCTATGATTTCTGGATTATCAAATTGAGCATGGGTCAGTCCACTTAACGTTGCCTACAGCTAAAAAATGCACACCAACCTATATTTTTTTCTTTGTTTTTTTCTCATATTACACAATTATGAATGCAACAACACACATTATTCAAAAGTTAATTACTTTGATTTACCACCAGCGGACATCCTTAAATGGCTTATTCCTCGACTGGGGGGAGATGGTCCGGCTAAATTTAAGGTCACGGGGTCGGGGAATTGTAACGTGTTCCGATTTTTGAATTTGGATACCCTGCTATATTTCTTCAGACTTGTGAATCTTAGGGAGACCGTAAAAGTTACTGCTATTAGATTTAAATTTGGTCAAATACCCTATTTCCTTTTTAGTTAAAATGGCTTCGTGCTTCCTAACAAGTTTGCGAAGATTTGTTAATATTTGGTTGTCTGGGTTAGAATCTTCTTCCTTGTATATGTTTTTGTTGTTAATCATTTCCAGAATGTTCTCTTTATAATAGTCTCTATCCATTATGACAACGGCTTTATATGTTGGACCGCGTATTCGATTGTATCAGCGATTGAATACGCGGCCCAACATGTCATCGCACCAGAAATCTGCTATCAAGAATCTTTTACCAAAGCCGGATTTAATTATCAAAGAGGCTGATAAAGGTAAAGCCGTTTTCATAATGGATAGAGATTATTATAAAGAGAAAATTCTGGAAATGATTAACGACAAACACATATACAAAGAAGAAGATTCTAACCCAGACAACCAAATATTAACGAATCTTCGCAAACTTGTTAGGAAGGACGAAGCCATTTTAACTCAAAAGGAAATATATTTGACCAAATTTGATTCTAATAGCAGTAACTTTTACGGTCTCCCTAAGATTCACAAGTCTGAAGAAATAAAACAGGCTATACAAATTCAAAAAGCGGAACACGTTACAATTCCCCGGCCCCGTGACCTTAAATTTAAACCTATTATAGCTGGACCAGTAGTATACAAAGCGTAAATGGAGTTAATTTCCCCCCGGATGTAACTATGACGTCACAACTTCCGATGGTGGCGCCATCTGTACACGCAAGGGAGACAACTCGATGTGCCAGAGTAGAGGTGTGTCCTTTGGTACATGTCTACACTTGTTGGTGTATGTACTGGGGGTTTTTCCTAGGCGGCCATGTTGGAAAAGGGGGCGTGTTTTTAGGCGGCCATGTTGGAAAAGGGGGGGCGTGTTTTTAGGCGGCCATGTTGGAAAAGGGGGCGTGTTTTTAGGCGGCCATGTTGGAAAAGGGGGCGTGTTTTTAGGCGGCCATGTTGGAAAAGGGGGCGTGTTTTTAGGCGGCCATGTTGGAAAAGGTTTTTAGGCGGCCATGTTGGAAAAGGGGGCGTGTTTTTAGACGGCCATGTTGGAAAAGGGGGCGTGTTTTTAGGCGGCCATGTTGGAAAAGGGGGCGTGTTTTTAGACGGCCATGTTTTAAAATGGCCGTGTTTTTAGGCGGCCATGTTGGATAGAAAAACGTATAAAAGGGCATAATTTTTAGGGGTTGATTGTATTCATTGCACTACCTTACTAAGCACTCTGACTGACCTGACCAGCCTGCCTGCCTGCCTGCCTGCCTACCTGCCTACCTGCCTGTTTGCCTGCCTGGCCACTAGCCAGCCTGCCTGACCACTAGCCTGCCTGCCTGACCACTAGCCAGCCTGCCTGACCACTAGCCAGCCTGCCTCACCACTAGCCAGCCTGCCTGACCACTAGCCAGCCTGTCTGCCTACCTGCCTGTTTGCCTGTATGAGACGTGGAGAAGCTTTTCATTTTACCAGTGCAAATTCACCAGCCTATTACACCGTTTTTGACCAGCCTGAGCCCACAGTCATGCAGTCATCCGAGCTAGTTACGCTTCAAAAGTACCGTGTTCGCCTGATTGATGAGATGCAGCATGTGGCCGAACTATGTGGTGTGCTTATGGAGGAAAACATACTCCTGAAACACGGTCGCGAAGATATCATGGCGAAGAAAACCACTTCAGGACAAAACAGAGCCCTCATCGACGGTCTACTGCGCCGTGGCCCCTATGCATTTCTAGCCTTCGTGGAGGCGCTGAAGAAGACGGGAAATGAAGAACTAGCAGATCTACTTCAAGCCCACGTTGTACAAGATGATGATATCTTAGTCATGCACAACACCGAAGAGCGTACACCTGCCAAACGCGGTGCACGACCCAAGCGGTCTCCACTAACACCTTTAGAAATACCTGAGCAAGTGCCTGAGCCAGTGAAACAAGAAGAAGAGGTGCAACTTCCTATGTCTGTGCAGCAGATCAATAACATTATCCAGCAGGCCTACCAGACAGCCCACACCAACATTTGGGAGCTCTCAGCCTATTTAACTGTGAGTGTCAAAGACGAAGAAGTGCATTTTAACGTACCGGCCTTTAACGACAGACCAGCTAGGCATATCGCCTTAACGTACGACACCTGGCTAAAACTACAGACCATTGATTCCCCCCTCGATGCAGTCATTGACCAGCAGGCACGTGACGAAGTGAAATTTTATGTGGGTGACGACATCTTTGTCAGCTGTGGTACATTCAACGACCAGCTCCTGGTGCATATACGGAAATGGAAAATGAGGTCAGATACGCAACAGCGTGTTCCTTGTCCTCAGGGTGTCACCTTGAAAATAACGGCGTGGCGGAAGTTGTAGAGTCTCACAGCTATAATTCATGAAGCCCTGTGTACCCAGGTGACTCAGTATATTTGTAAGAAGTACATCGACACATTCATGGATCATGTCAGACCTCGCATTCGACACTTGCGTATCGAAGCATGTGCAGGCTGTGTGAACAACAGTCCGATAAACATGCATACGTGTCTGGACAATATAATACCATCATACGCGCTGATCACTGAGGCACTACAGGACGTGACCGAGGAGCAAATTGCCCTGGCATTGGAAGCTGCCTGCGCTCCCAGAATTCCACGTGAACAGATTGCTACCTACATCTACGTGCACCAGGGGCGGAAAGACGATGATGAGTTCAAACAAGTCTTGTTGCATAACTATTGAACATTTCAAGTCTTGTGTTGAAAACATTCAGACATTTACCGTATTCCTACATGCTACGTTCATGCATAACTATTGAACATTTCAAGTCTTGTGTTGAAAACATTCAGACATTTACCGTATTCCTACATGCTACGGTCATTCAAGCGCCTTCATAGCGTATAATTGTATTAAAAATTCAATACCCAGAGTTTTACTGTGGTGAAGACGTTCATTCTATTGTGTTAGTCTTGTTGTATAAATATTGAACATTTTCAAGTCTTGTTGCATTGAAAACATTCAGATATTATCGTATTCCTACATGCTATGTTCATTCTCTATGTTCATTCTCTATGTTCATTCTATGCGCGTTGAAGCGTCTTCATAGCGTATAATTGTATTAAAAAATTCAATACCCAGAGTTTTACTGTGGTGAACACGTTCATTCTATTGTGTTAATAAAAATAGTAGAAAATTCAAAAATGAGTGTTAGTGTTCATTGAGTGTTCATTGAGTGTGGTGATGGGAGCTGGTGTTGTGCTTTCAGTTAGAAGTTCTCTTTCGAAAACATTGGGTGGCTCTGAAAAGGGACTTTGGAAAGTGTTACGACACTTTTACATCAGAGTTTTACTGTGGTGAACACGTTCATTCTATTGTGTTAATAAAAATAGTAGAAAATTCAAAAATGAGTGTTAGTGTTCATTGAGTGTGGTGATGGGAGCTGGTGTTGTGCTTTCAGTTAGAAGTTCTCTTTCGAAAACATTGGGTGGCCCTGAAACGGGCCTTTGGAAAGTGTTACGACACTTTTACGAGCGGTAGATTCTCTTCACCCCGGACACCTGCTTCCTACACACGGGACACTTGATCTTTAAATGCTGTTCGTCCGTTTCAGTACAGTGGCACGTGTCCCCTATACAGGTTAGCGTGACCCAGCATTCTTCACATAGGCATAAATGCCCGCACGGAAATAGGGCGTACAGGCTTTCCTCGTTGGTACACACGCTACAGTTTGATTTACTTTCTTCCTTATCTAGGTGTTGTTGTAGTTTAAACTTCACAGCGTCCGTGTGATCCATGTCTTCCTGCATTTCAATAATTTGCGCGTTCAGGCGGGTTACCTCGGTCCAAGAGCATGGTGGTGTTGTTGTTGTTGTAGCTGGTGTTTCGGTAGCCACTGTATTTGCTGGGTGTGTGTTTAACCACTCTAGGTCGGGGAGTTCTTCATCATCCGTAGGTACATCCTCATCTTCTTCCATTGCCAACCTCCTGACCTCTTCGTCCTGTTCTTGACTTTGCCGTCTCAACGTAGTATCGGCAATATTGTGTATCCGCTCCAAGCTTGTAATTATTGTGATACCATCGCCATGTTCTTCACTCGTAATCACCTCTCTATGCTCTCTAGGATCGTTGAATAACCTTCGTCTTGTACCCATGATTGTAGTTGTCAATGAATACACCCCATCCCTAAAAATTATGCCCTTTTATACGTTTTTCTATCCAACATGGCCGCCTAAAACCACGCCCATTTTCCAACATGGCCGTCTAAAAACACGCCCCCTTTTCCAACATGGCCGCCTAAAAACACGGCCATTTTCCAACATGGCCGTCTAAAAACACGCCCCCTTTTCCAACATGGCCGCCTAAAAACACCGCCATTTTCCAACATGGCCGTCTAAAAACACGCCCCCTTTTAAAACATGGCCGCCTAAACCCTAGTACATACACCCACAAGTCTAGACATGTACTAACTGAAATACCAATGGAGAAATTTCACTTACTGTCTGTCCCACATTTCGAGGGATTTTACTATGTACCAAAGGCCTCTGTATCCTTAATTACATCATTATCCTGGAATATACAAGCACATCGAGTTGTCTCACATTTTCCAACATGGCCGTCTAAAAACACGCCCCTTTTAAAACATGGCCGTCTAAAAACACCGCCATTTTCCAACATGGCCGTCTAAAAACACAGCCATCTTCCAACATGGCCGCCTAAAAACACGCCCCTTTTAAAACATGGCGGATTAACCGCCATGTTAACCTTAGCCGCCATGTTAGAGCCATGCATAGCTGTACTCGCATTTGCTAGCGCTGTGTTACCGTAGCCGGTGTAATACGATAAAAATTCCTACTTTTTCTTTTCGATAAACGTGCTGCAATTTTCAGGGTCACATTATAAGGCTGTGAGGAAGATACCTGATGTATTTTTACGTAGGAAAACCGATTTATTTCAAGTGTACCGCGTTTTCCATACTACCCTACTCAACGTTACGGGTCTAAAAATTGATAAAAGGATTAAAAATAGCGGGTTCGCTTACCGCTAGCCTTCTGAATTTTTCAATGCTGCACGATGAGTTCCCCTAATTCAAGTTGAAATAAATTTTATACGTCCACTCGCATTTATTGCAAAATCACATCGGTTTAAAGTTGCAAAACAAGCACAAAAAAATTCTGCCTAGGCCAGCGCAAAGATGTGATATAAAGATTACGCTGACGTCCGCGCGTTACACTATAAATAGCGCGCAGTATTTAGTCATTCATTCACAATTATGCCAGTCTGTATGAGACGTGGAGAAGCTTTTCATTTTACCAGTGCAAATTCACCAGCTTATTACACAGTTTTTGACCAGCCTGAGTCCACAGTCATGGAGTCATCCCTGGCTGAAGCTGAAATCATGGATATTGACAACTTATTACAAGAGTTCATGATAGATGATCAACTACAACCGCTAGAGAACATCGATATGGTACATGATGACCCATGGCTGGATGATATTATACAAGACCTATTTAAAGATGAAGAACAACCACAGGGCGGCGATAATGAAGACCACCCAGGAGCACAAGTGACACCGGATGTTACGGCACTGGAATACCAACGATTTGACCAAATTGACACCGTACTACAAGATATCTACAAACAACAACACCAAACCCAAGCCCAAGACCAAGAAACAGAAAGGAGAAAAGAAGAAGAGATGGGTATTTTACAGCCACAAGCAACAGAAAGAGAAAATGTGCAACAAGACCAAGAAAATAGAAAAAAAGAACAACAAGAAATGGAAGGTTTACATCAGCAGCAGCAGGAAGACATCGTGTACTACACTGCTGTCATAGCAAGAAGACTGGCGCCAAACACAGAATGCAAAGCAGCACAATATTTACGCTGCGTGGAATGTTGTAATCACTTCGCCAAATACGCCATTTTCCCCTGTGGCCATCAAGCCTTGTGTATAGGCTGTATACACCGACATGCCCGAATATATGAGCCTACGCGCGATCTCATCCCCATAGTGTGTAAACTCATAGCGTTGAAATGCCCGGTGTGTACTGTGAGAGGGCAACCCGACCTGGTCCCAACGATGTAACCCCTTACATCTTCCAAAGGCCCTTTTCAGGGCCACCCAATGTTTTCGAAAGAGAACTTCTAACTCAAAGCACAAAAATAACACCAAGTCCTGCACATGCACACACACACCTAGGTAACAATAGGTAAATAACACCGAGTCAATGGAAAAACTTCCTACTAACAGCGCCCAGGTATTAGTATCAATGTACGGTAACCGAATAATGCCCGTCGCTGATTGGTGGCCTACAAGGTGCCTACGCCGAGGTCCGCGCGACCACCCTTCCTGGGTTAATTTACAATCCGCTGATTTTGTACCAAATTCACCTATAGTCAATTTCCAGGTTAAAGTCCATTCCTATGTTTATACCATTAGGGTTGGCCCTGAAACATTTTTTTCTCTAACCCCAATGCATGTACAGCACTGTATTGGTGCCAGTGATGCATTCTGGGTGCCGTCAGAATCCCTTCATTTTGCACCAAAATTTGCTATGGCAAATTCCTATGTTAAATGATTGCGTGTATTGATATAACATTAGAGTCCATGCACACGTCGCTGATTGGTGGCCTACAAGGTGCCTACGCCGAGGTCCGCGCGACCACCCTTCCTGGGTTAATTTACAATCCGCTGATTTTGCACCAAATTCACCTATAGTCAATTCCCAGGTTAAATGATTGCGTCTATTGATAACATCAGGGTTGGCCCTGAAACATTTTTTTCTCTAACCCCAATGCATGTACAGCACTGTATTGGCGCCAGTGATGCATTCTGGGTGCCGTCAGAATCCCTTCATTTTGCACCAAAATTCGCTATGGCAAATTCCCATGTTAAATGATTGCGTGTATTGATATAACATTAGAGTCCATGTACACGTCGCTGATTGGTGGCCTACAAGGTGCCTACGCCGAGGTCCGCGCCACCACCCTTCCTGGGTTAATTTACAATCCGCTGATTTTGCACCAAATTTTTGCATGGGTTGGCCCTAAAACACTGAGAAAAAAACCCCTGTGTGTTGGAAGATTTTTAAGGGGTTGGCCCTGAAAAGGGCCGTTGACGGGGCAGGGATTGTTTTTTGGAGTTGGAGATTGGTAATTATATAGAATATAGAGGACATGATGTATGACCTGATTTGAATTGAATGTGCCAAGTTAGAAGTCCCCTTTCGGTAGATTGGTTGGCCCTGAAAAGGGCCGTTGAAGTCAATTTGTTTACCCTGTTTTATTCAGGAGGAGTTTGCCTGTCTACTCCGTAAAATCGCTGATTGAAAAGTACCGGTACGGTTGCAAGGTGTACCGGTGTTGATGTTGTTGTTGTTGTGGCTCTTCGTCGACATCACCAATGGGCAGATCTTGGAGCAAATTTCCTGGTGGTATGGTGGTGATGTCGACGAATTCCGGCTCTTGTTGTTGTTGTGGAGGAGGAGGAGGTGGATGTAATTCCTCCATCGCTGTCTTTAAATGCGTTAGCCAGGCCTCATCGCTGACCGTCCTGGCCAGTACGATCAGGGCACGCAGATTCCTGGCTGCCTCCGCAGTGAAATCATTGTCCACGTGTCTGCACCATTCCCGCACTTCCCCCAGCCAGAAATCTTTCACGGCCTTTATCATGGTGTTCTTTTGTCTCCGGGCAATCTCCCGCTGTACCACCGCCATTCTCCCCGAAGCCCCTGTCGTCGACATTTTTGCCACTCTGCTGTTCATCTTCTTCTTCAATGTCTTGTTGGTATGTGAAAGGTGATTGGAATGACGCTCACCACGCTCCCGCTGGCTTTATACTGA
The DNA here is from genome assembly GCA_036873755.1 of Hanleya hanleyi. NCBI lineage: Eukaryota > Metazoa > Mollusca > Polyplacophora > Lepidopleurida > Hanleyidae > Hanleya > Hanleya hanleyi. Next base: position 63,013 of record JAVTVY010032528.1, read on the forward strand.
AATACAGTAGATTTTCATTGGCTGTTTCAATGTAGGTGATGCTGGCTTCATTGGTTCTTTTTAGCGATAGCGGATTGGCTCTTTTTATAGACAGCGGATTGGCTCTTATTCGGGTCTGCTGATTGGTCAATATAGTGGGCCCCAACCCTTCCTGGGTTAATTTACAATCCCTTCATTTTGCACGAAAATTCGCTATAGCAAATTCCCATGTTAAATGATTGCGTCTATTGATAACATTAGAGTCGATGTACACATCGTTGATTGGTGACCTACAAGGTGCCTACGCCGAGGTCCGCGCGACCACCCTTCCTGGGTTAATTTACAATCCGCTGATTTTGCACCAAATTCACCTATAGTCAATTCCTAGGTTAAAGTCCATTCCTATGTTTATACCATTAGGGTTGGCCCTGAAACATTTTTTTCTCTAACCCCAATGCATGTACAGCACTGTATTGGCGCCAGTGATGCATTCTGGATGCCGTCAGAATCCCTTCATTTTGCACCAAAATTCGCTATGGTAAATTCCCAGGTTAAATGATTGCGTGTATTGATATAACATTAGAGTCCATGTACACGTCGCTGATTGGTGGCCTACAAGGTGCCTACGCCGAGGTCCGCGCCACCACCCTTCCTGGGTTAATTTACAATCCGCATATTTTGCACCAAATTCACCTATAGTCAATTTCCAGGTTAAAGTCCATTCCTATGTTTATACCATTAGGATTGGCCCTGAAACATTTTTTTCTCTAACCCCAATGCATGTACAGCTCTGTATTGGCGCCAGTGATGCATTCTGGGTGCCGTCAGAATCCCTTCATTTTGCACCAATATTCGCTATGGCAAATTCCCATGTTAAATGATTGCGTGTATTGATATAACATTAGAGTCCATGTACACGTCGCTGATTGGTGGCCTACAAGGTGCCTACGCCCAGGTCCGCGCCACCACCCTTCCTGGGTTAATTTACAATCCACATATTTTGCACCAAATTCACCTATAGTCAATTCCCAGGTTAAATGATTGCGTCTATTGATAACATTAGGGTTGGCCCTGAAACATTTTTTTCTCTAACCCCAATGCATGTACAGCACTGTATTGGCGCCAGTGATGCATTCTGGGTGCCGTCAGAATCCCTTCATTTTGCACGAAAATTCGCTATGGCAAATTCCTATGTTAAATGATTGCGTGTATTGATATAACATTAGAGTCCATGTACACGTCGCTGATTGGTGGTCTACAAGGTGCCTACGCGCAGGTCCGCGCGACCACCCTTCCTGGGTTAATTTACAATCCGCATATTTTGCACCAAATTCACCTATAGTCAATTCCCAGGTTAAATGATTGCGTGTATTGATATAACATTAGAGTCGATGTACACGTCGCTGATTGGTGGCCTACAAGGTGCCTACGCCAGGTCCGCGCGACCACCCTTCCTGGGTTAATTTACAATCCGCTGATTTTGCACCAAATTCACCTATAGTCAATTCCTAGGTTAAATCCATTCCTATCTTTATAACATTACAGCCCGAATCATCACGGACTTTCACGAAGGTAGAGGGTGGAATAAAAACTATAACGTATACGGGTACGGATAGAGAGAGGTGCGAAAAAACCCTATAACGTGTACGGCTACGGACTAGGGTTTTTTAATAGACACGAGTCATCACGGACTTTCACGAAGGGGAGAAGTGCATCCCCTTCGATATATACAGACTTGCCTCGTCGATCTTCAATAAAATTCATGAAAAAACACAAAAATGATGGTTTTTTGACTTTTTTTTATTTAAGTCAACAAGAAGGGAGAGTTACACTATGTACAAATAGAATACAGGTGGTATGTACAATAGAATAGTAGTGGTATGTATATACAAGTGGTACAAAAAAATTCTGTCAGGAATAGGATTCGAACCTACGTCCGGCATTTCGCCGACCAGCACAGTTAACCGGCGCCTTAGACCACTCGGCCATCCTGACTTTTACAGTTTTTAACTCGTGTATCAACAGTCATATAGTGTGTGTGTGTGTGTGTGTGTGTGTGTGTGTGTGTGTGTGTGTGTTCGACATTTTTTCACAAGTCCAAGTAAGTAGTACTGATGCCATCGGCCAGCACTTTCCGTTTCGGGTAAAAGAAAGTAAAGGCGTCTCGTTGCTGGATGTACGTCCGCATCTGGTGGTCCACCACCCGAAATCCTCGGTTAGTTCCACTCGCACTGGCCTGGCTTTGCAGCACGTTCAAGTACAAGGCTTTGTCGATGTTGGGATGGCGCCGGTTCACCCCTTTGCAGCTAAACTTATTTTCGTCTCCCCCGTAACAGTAATACGTCTTGGAGGAGAGAGCAATCATAGCATCCCCACTCCACTCCAGCTTGAAGAGACCCGGCGTACGCTTATCGTACTGGTAATGGTGACGTCCAGGTAACCACTGGTCCCGTTCCGCTTCATACTCCGCCCGTAACTCCGGTTTCACCAGGGACTCCCAATCCGCATTAGAGACGGCCATGTAGGCCGAGTCCGTATCCATCTCCATGAGTTGCCAGTCTGATGCATTAAAACTGCAGCATCCTCAGCTTGGCCACATGGTATACCATACATCCAATCTGCAGGGGTAGGTTGTAACGGATAGTCTTCTTGGCTGAACTGACTTCATACGTGTCGTCATCGATGACCTCCACGGAGCGAAACAGAGGAGAATTCACTTTTTTGCGGGCTTGGGCAGTAGTACAAATGTTCACGTTCACGTGCTTATCCTGGTTCGTGACCGTTTTTCCATAATATCCATTGCCCGTCAACTTCCACGATTCACCGATGATGGCCTTACTCGGGTCTTGGTCACCTTGACGACGGGCAGACGTCACGATGTCGGCAGGGAAAACAAGCATCGGGTACGTACTGTATCAGTTGGTATATTTTGGTAATTTCCAAACCGTGGCTCATGTACCACTGCAGTAAGGGAGTGCCCAGCAAGATTTTCTCGGCCCACATACTGCCAATCAACACCCGTCGAGGTCGAGGCAAACACTCGTGTTGCTTCGCATAGGCCCCCATGGTGTCTCCAATATCATCCCGACCCACCAGCGTGTTCTTAAAGATGGGTGGGCACTGGGCGAAGAGGGGTTTGAGAGTATCGGGAACATGCAAATCACATTCGACAAAGCCGTAGAGGTCCCCCGAACGAATGGCGTCGAACATCTGTGGCAGACTCAGGAGTGGCCGACGACTCAACGGATACTCGCGCTCTTTTAGGAAACGCCGTAAATGGGGTAGGGCCTGGCACATGGTGTGAAATTCACACTCCCACATTTCAATGAGATCGTATCCTCTCTCTTTCACATAATCAGCGTTCTCCACCACTTCTTCCCGTAATTCTTCCGGTGATTTTCCACGTCGTTCGTTGAAACGTCCAGCGCTCAAATGGCATCCGTGGCCGTGCCAATAGCAACCGTAAAATTGAAATACGGTCGGTGTCTTACCCACCAGGGCAAACCCATCGACGGGGAGTCGACGATCTCCTATCCGCTTCTCTGTGGCGTTGGTCTGGTGTCGTATATAAATTGCCCGTCGATAGGCTTCCCAATCCAACCACTGATCAGCCAGATGCTTGTAGGTAGTACGTTGCGGTGTAAAATGCCGACCTTCCGCCAACCAACGTGTATAATGGCCACTGGGCATAGGTTGGGCCAGAGACCACAGGTACAAGGCATTCGCATCGAAACCGATGATCTTAGCACAGGGTTTTCCACTGGGGAGCGTAGTGACGTCCTTCTCGTGATAACGGTGAAAAATAAGACTCGGTCCGCCGACAATGTTCTGCTTTAGACAATCATGCATGTCTGCATCTTTTTGCTGTATCAGCGAGAAGTACGTAGGACACTCTTGAAAAAGATGGCGAAGCGCCACACCCGGTAAACTCAAGCACTCCTTGAAGATGTCGACGTGCATCTCGCGACGAAAGAGTTGAACCATTTTCTCGGCCGCTTCCAGGAAAGGAACCACATCTAAGTTATTATACCATATGAGGAAATCTCGCAAGGTGTGCATATGTTGATCGTTCCATACCTGCTGTAGTTCCCGGTACGTGCCTTCCGGACATTCCACTTGCTTCAAATCGTCAAAGAAGGCATCCCGGGGTGGTAACTGTGTTTCCTCCAAACGGTCGAGCGTCGATATATACGTGTAAGGGAACCTCCCTTTGGTTTGTGCACAGTCATATGCCTTGACCCACTGATCATAGCTATAATTAGGAGCTAAGTAGTTCCGTACATCCAGGAAATGAAGTGATGGGGTAGTGAGGGCCATATGATTATTGATCTTCTTGATGACGGACTTGATAGTATTCGCCTGGGCCAAGTAGGGGTAGAGAAATTGCTTCACCATGTTCAAGTCATATCGCCCCGAGTTGAAACCCAGCACCGGTAACTGGCCTAGATATTGTAGGAATCGCACTTTCAATTTCTCCGCATACGGTTTCGGTAAAGGCACATCCTGCGACTGCATGGACTCCGGCTGCGACTCCGGCTCCGACTCGGACTCTTCATCGTCACTAAACGCTACACCCGGTATAGGAATCCGATCGTCCAGCTGGTCCAGTACGTCGTGGAACTTGGACACCAACAATGCCGTACTGGCCGCACTGACTTCCTCTAAATACTCCATCATGCAGGTGATCAACTCATGGGAATCCCCGGTAGACACGAAACAGACCGGTGCAGCGTCATAGCCAGGTACGTTGCTGGAAATGCTGACACTCAGGGGAATATGGCGCTGCGTCCACTGCGTTTTCGCTGAAAACATGTCCATGGGCTCCAACAAGGCCTCAAAATCATAACACGCCCGGTAGGGGAAATAACGGTCCGCCTCCGGTATCATGAGACCCTCATCGGCCAGTTCCTGGAAAATAGTAGGCGTATTATGATACACACCACCCGGAAATTTTCGCTTCACACTGTTGTCACAAATCTTCTCGTGTCGATGTAAGTCGGTGGAACGGTCAAACACCCGATGGCATTGGGCGCAACTGTAAGACTGGGTGTACTGGCTCATATTGTAGATCAGCGAAAAATGACTCACGCCATTGTAGTCGAAGACATTGACTTTCATCGTAGAAGCACACCGTTCTGCTGAACGACGAACCAATTCAGCCACAAATGTATCCTCCTCGCATCGTAATCGGTATACAATGATATTGATGTTGAACAGTGTTTCCACATCATCCAAATTGTTGAACGGGACTCCACGGAAGTACCGCTCATCCAAGTGCTGCTGCTCTAAGTACTGCTCCCAATAGCCATTGGCCACTTTGTCACAACTCTTCGGATTACACTGGTGCAGATGCACGGCCAAACACCGAAACAGACATTTCCGGTCTTTGTAGGGTCCGTTTATCCCTCCCGTTAATGCATACAGTCCAGGTCGATGAAGCAGCCAAGGGGGTAGTAGTACAGGAGCACCGATAGGATGATTTCTCATTTTTGTGACGAAAAATGTGACGTTGGTCACCATTTCCACAAGCCATTGGGTATTGGGGCGTTGCAACCGGGCCCATTCCAATGGGTCCAACGTAGTCAATTGGTCAATGAGTGGCTCCAGGGAAATCGCATTCGTCACCGTGAATGGCTGGTCAAACACATACGTATTATTGCTGGGATAATAATACCGCATCTGATCCGTGTCCTTGTGCCGTAAAATGTACCCGAATGTGATATTCAACTTGAAGGCTGTGACCTGGTCTGTGAAAGTGTTCTCCGCATAAGTAGACAAATACGTAAGGTCCTGCAGTCGAAAGTTATACAAGTCCAATAGACGACGGTCACGGTGAAAACAATGGCGTATGGTAGCCCAGTGTCGTTGATAAATGTCCCTCACACGCTCGTCTTGAGGCAAGACTTCAACCGGAGGTGCTGCTGGATCCCAGGGAAAATCTTCTCCACGTCTCATGCTTTCTCTCCTGCTCTCGTGAGAACAAACTGGTAGCCAAACAGGCAGGTAGGCAGGTAGGCAGGCTGGCTAGTGGTCAGGCAGACAGGTAGGCAGGCAGGCAGGCAGGCAGGCTGGTCAGGTCAGTCAGAGTGCTAAGTAAGGTAGTGCAATGAATACACCCAACCCCTAAAAATTATGCCCTTTTATACGTTTTTCTATCCAACATGGCCGCCTAAAAACACGGCCATTTTAAAACATGGCCGTCTAAAAACACGCCCCCTTTTCCAACATGGCCGCCTAAAAACACGCCCCCTTTTCCAACATGGCCGTCTAAAAACACGCCCCCTTTTCCAACATGGCCGCCTAAAAACACGCTCCCTTTTCCAACATGGCCGCCTAAAAACACGCTCCCTTTTCCAACATGGCCGCCTAAAAACACGCCCCCTTTTCCAACATGGCCGCCTAAAAACATGCCCCCTTTTCCAACATGGCCGCCTAAAAACACGCCCCCCTTTTCCAACATGGCCGCCTAAAAACACGCCCCCTTTTCCAACATGGCCGCCTAGGAAAAAACCCCAGTACATACACCAACAAGTGTAGACATGTACCAAAGGACACACCTCTACTCTGGCACCTCGAGTTGTCTCCCTTGCGTGTACAGATGGCGCCACCATCGGAAGTTGTGACGTCATAGTTACATCCGGGGGGAAATTAACTCCATTTATGCTTTGTATACTACTTGGATCATTTTCATTTTTTTGATTGGGAGCAACCTTGTGAAATTTCACTAAGGCAATCTGTCGTTCGCTATTATTTTCGTGATGATTACCCCCAAATTATGCTTAAATTTCAACATTATTACAAGTGTATACCTACAGATTTCAGCGCATTTGTAAATGAAAGTAATATCGTATTTGATGACAGAAAATGTTCTGTTTTTCACGGCGCAGTCTCTTCAGTACGGCACATTTACGCTTATAGATCGATGAACGGCTGTACACGCTGTGCTGAATGAGCAGTCACCCTGAAAGAGACAACTAGAGCGAGACTGGCATGTAACGCTCTTTATGTATTCTATATCACACAGCAGGTTGGTCGCATTCCTTAGTCAAATTAACAATGTCTTGGGGATATACTTTCTTATGAATCACCCTGTTCAATAAATTCACACAATTAGGTATTTGTTCAAGCATCAACACTTTTCCGCATAATTAATTCACTTACATTTAACCGTCCGATGAACGCAGTTCTTAGCCAAGCGGCTTTAATACATTAGACGGTCATTCGCATGCAGTGAAAAGGCCAGCTTTATTGGATTATAATTAAGGCTCTGTCTTATAATAGTATATCCAGTAAAGATAGATGTAGAAAAAACAAAAGGAACACGCGTATGCAACAACTGGCGAAAGTCACGGGTTTTGTGTTGTTTGCTGTGTACTATGCTACCAGTTTTAACGTCTCCGCGGTCCCAATGAAGATTATATATTCAACTTCACACAATCACAAGGTATGTTTGCATGTATGTATGTATGTATGTATGTATGTATAGGTAGGTATGTATGTATAGGTAGGTATGTATGTATAGGTATGTATTTTTTTATAGGTATCTATAGATATCAAGCACAGTTCCAGTCTCAATAAACCCAATCTTTGATTTCTTACAAGATAAAGAGTACAATTGCTTGTGGTAAAACAACGCGAACGACTCGAAATTCTTTTGCTTTTACACAACCGTTTGGCCGAACATTAGGGTTTGTTAATCACCAGCCATCAGCTATTATTTGACCTGAATTCTGACCCTAATTTCTGATATTCTTTCTCATCGTTTCCTTGTCATTTTACTATTGTGTATTTTTGCCCTATATTTTTTATATGTGATGGGTTGAAGAACAGTCCACGTTTTCTAGAGATCAACTAAAGCGAATTCAATTAATATTTTCTCAGTATTAGATGGCGGATAGTCAATTATAATGCTATACATTATATACCAGAACTTAGTACAGATATGTACATATTTAAAATATATCCTCAATTAGATAATGAACCAACGTGTAACACGACGCGAAATTATGTCGCTTTCACCTAAATTCCTATCTTCTCTTCTAGATCAGTTATTTAGTTACTTGTCATCTTAACTGAGAAGTATACCAGCACTCTATATTTTTATTGGAAATATGTTTTGTCTGTCCATGTAACACGCCGTGAAATTTTCGGTCTTGTTGGCATGATTTTCTTCAGATTTGAGTTCCTGCTAATCTTCGATATACTGCATTTTTAAAATCGTGTGATTTTCAACTCTGCTCCCAAGAATATAATATTTATACAAATTCACACTGATCATTGGCTAAAGAAAGAAAAATATAAAGTAAGAAAATTAAGAATAGAATTATTTGCGTAACATGAACGCACTATACTGCATTATCGCTTCTAGATAATGTAATGTTAATCAGTCAGTTGAACTGCTATCACCTATCATATCAGTCAAGAACACACCGACTATTTGAATTACCTGCAATGATCGGATGGCACACTGGAAGGGAAGGGGATGGAGGGTGGTGTTAAAGGAAAATTTGACACAATAGCCAGTTATCCTAACTGTATTATTTTCTGTATATTATTAGTTATTAATAATCATTATTTGTATTATTTTGTCTTAATTCCAACAGTTTCAGCTTTCACAGGTTGCCCAAAATGCTATCAGCATGTAAATTTACCGCTTTCTTCTGATATCATAACATCTTGCCAGTTATATTATTGATGACGTGCTTAACGGAGAGGGCGTTCCTTTAAATCCATTGTCTCTATTACCGTTTTTTGATGGAGATGAAATTGAAGTCCCTCCTGATCCCTGGTTAAACACTGATCCTGATAAATACTTAAAAGATTAGTTAAAAAAATATTGTTGGCAATGAATCATTTTCTGTGATACACGTCAATGCCCGAAGTTTGGAAAAAAACATTATTCTGAAATCTTAGGCCTTCGTTGCAATCTCAATTTTGATTCTTATATTATCGGAATTTCTGAAAACTGGCATAATCCTTTGACCGAGCAGCTCTTTGACATTCCCGGCTATCGACCATTTTGCTGTTCCAGATCGAAAAAAATAGGTGGGGGTTCGGTGGTGTACGTAAACGGATCCATAACTGACTGCTCTATCATTGAACACCTCTCATATCAAGACATTGATGGAGAATACGAGTCACTTTTTGTTAGTATTAAGGTTAATGATCAGTCATATACAGTAGGGATTATATATCGTCCACCCTATAAAAATGTAGTAAATTTTAATGAAAACTTACAAACAATTATGAACGTTCTCAAACCTGAAAGAAAGAAATGCATGATATTGGGGGACTTCAACATTGATTTATGTAAATCTGACAGACATTGTCCTTCCAAAAGACTTTTTGGAAATAATGATGTCTAATTACTTTTTTCCAAAAATTACAAAACCAACTATGGTTAAATCTCGGTCGGCGACTTTGATTTTTTTTCAAAATTTTCATGAAGACTGATTGATGTCTGACATTCTACTCTGGCATAACTGATCACAGAAACTGGGTGATCGTACATTTAACTATAGAATTATAAATCAGGAGCATAAAAATATGGATTGAAGCGATGGAATGAATGATGTTAACAGCGCATTTGAAATGTTTTCCACCAAATTTAATTGGGCATATAATGAGTCTCTTCCTGTTACATCTACGTCATTTTCAAAGATCAAAATAAAAAAGCCATGGATAAAATACGGTATTCTTAAATCAATTCGGGGGAAAATATACTTTTTAGACTGCACACAAAAGGAAACGATGCGAACGACACCGAAAAATACAAACAATATAGGAATAAATTGAATCACACCTTAAAATAAGCAAAGAGACTATATTACGTAACAATGATATTAAAGGTACTTGGAAAGTATCAAATCAACTAATGAACCGCAAAATAAGTTCTAACTTACCATATACTTCGTTAGTTCAGACTCTTCTATACTCTTGCAAACGGTTTTAACGATTATTTTAGCTCTGTAGCTGCAAAGCTAGCGGACGTAATCCCTCCGTCACCTAATGAATTTAAAGAGTTTTTGAATTCTGATTACAACAACGAGTTTTCTTTACAGAACCTTGCACTATAAAGGAAATAACAGATATTATAACTACTCTTAAAAACTCAGCCTCTGGGATAGATGATGTACGTATATCACTTATTAAACCTATATGTAATTTGATTAGCACACGCTTATGTCATGTTGTGGCCTTATCCTTTGAACTCGTAGTAGTCCCCAAACTTTGAAGGTGACCAAGGTGTCTCCTTTAAATAAACGTGGAGACCAAACACTTTTTGAGAACTATCGGCCCATTTCGGTTTTGCCGTGTTTCAGTAAAATCATTGGAAAACCAGTAGTAAATAATATGTTCGACTTCTTAGAAAATTATAACATAATTTGCTGCAATCAGTACGGTTTCCGTAGGAACCATTCTACGTTTTCAGCCGTTCTCTCTCTTCATGATAAATTAGTAGCTGCGACAGAGGCTAAAATATATTGTATCAGTACATTTCTAGATTTCTCAAATCCATTTGACACCGTCAAATGAAATCCTTCTACAGACATTAGCCCATTATGAGTTTCGAGGAACTTCGAATGACTGGTTCCGTAGTTATTGTCATCCCTTGAACAATAAGTTTCGGTCATATTTCGTTATCAACACAAAGAACAGAATGTGGAGAAATGTACCTTAAGGATGTCCGCTGGTGGTTTTTGGCTTTGGCAGTCATTTTGCCTGTTTTTTCTATTGGGTTATCTCCCTTTCCTAGGTTAAGAGATAGGGATTTCCTTTAAAAGCCTTCTAGCCGTGAATTTTGCACATCAACATCCATCCAATTTGATAAATTTTTGATAGACATTGTGATTATCTGCAAACAGCTAGAATATAAGAAAAAGTTAATTACTATTTATATGGATTTTTCATGAATATTCTTCAAACCTAGGGCTATTCCCTATGATTTCTGGGTTATCAAATTGAGCATGGGTCAGTCCACTTAACGTTGCCTACAGCTAAAAAATGCACACCAACCTATATTTTTTTCTTTGTTTTTTTTCTCATATTACACAATTATGAATGCAACAACACACATTATTAAAAAAGTTAATTACTTTGATGTACCACCAGCGTACATCCTTAAATGGCTTATTCTTTGACTGGGGGAAGATGGTCCGGCTATAATAGGTCTAAATTTAAGGTCACGGGGTCGGGGAATTGCAACGTGTTCCGATTATTGAATTTGGATAGCCTGTTATATTTCTTCAGACTTGTGAATCTTAGGCAGACCGTAAAAGTTACTGCTATTAGAATCAAATTTGGTCAAATACCCTATTTCCTTTTTAGTTAAAATGGCTTCGTGCTTCCTAACAAGTTTGCGAAGATTTGTTAATATTTGGTTGTCTGTGTTAGAATCTGCTTCTTTGTATATGTGTTTGTCGTTAATCATTTCCAGAATTTTCTCTTTATAATAGTCTCTATCCATTATGACAACGGCTTAACCTCTATCAGCCTCTTTGATAATTAAATCCAGGTTTGACAAAAGATTCTTGATAGCAGATTTCTGGTGCGATGACATGTTGGAACGCGTATTAGATCGCGGATACAATCGAATACGCGGTCCAACATATAAAGCCGTTGTCATAATGGATAGAGACTATTATAAAGAGAAAATTCTGGAAATGATTAACGACAAACACATATACAAAGAAGAAGATTCTAACCCAGACAACCAAATATTAACAAATCTTCGCAAACATGTTAGGAAGCACGAAGCCATTTTAACTAAAAAGGAAATAGGGTATTTGACCAAATTTGATTCTAATAGCAGTAACTTTTACGGTCTCCCTAACATTCACATGTCTGAAGAAATAAAACAGGCTATCCAAATTCAAAAATCGGAACACGTTACAATTTCCCGACCCCGTGACCTTAAATCTAAACCTATTGTAGCTGGACCATTTTCCCCACCTCAAAGAATAAGCCATTTAACAGATATCCTTCTCCGACCTTTTCATCACCCATGTCAAAAGTTATGTAAGAGATAGTTTGGATTTCATAAACGGCCTACCAGATCAAGTGGACCCTGAAATTAAAATGGCTACATTTGATGGAAACAGTCTATACAGTAACATTACGCATAGCCTAGGCCTTGAAGCCTTCAAGTACTGGCTCGATAATTTCCCTGCAACGCTCCACAGTCGTTTTAAGAAGGATTTTATCTTAGATAGCTTGAAACTCATCTTATCCTAATTTCATCTGTGTTTATAAAATTATTTTGTTTGGGCAGTAAAACAATGCCTCCCAGCGATAACTGTTGCAATTATATCTAATATAAACAACATGGTGTTGCTATATCGGCATGTAACATTCACAATATACTTGAAGAAAGCCAATTTACGTATTTTAGAAACTGCAATATCGAGGTTGAAATTGATCCATTTTCATTAAACAAATCAGTTTGGACAGAGAAACAATGCCTTAATGGACGTAAACGTACAGTTGTGGCCAATCTTGTATTTTCTCCTATATATATAGACCATTGAAATACAGTTATAAATACATCAAGATAAATTATTAATAAACTCGCCTGATTCAGGCCACCCCCCTCCCTCGCCCAATAAATATACCGCCCCCCCCCCCTCCCCCGCATACATAGTCTTCCCATAAAATGTGAAAATGTGAAAATACCGTTCTGGTTGCACATTTCGTTACATTTGGGAATTACACGATTTGAATATTAATGATAGCTTACCAATACTGTATATGTTTACAGCAACTCTCGGGAAGCGCATATCTAGCTGTCCAAGAACGTGTCACCCGTGCTGTAGGAAAATGTTAATCAAAGAAGACCAAACTACTGTTCTTCATCTTCAAAAACTGTAAGCCCAATGTATTAGTCATGCAGGGCAGAACTCTTATAATTGTTGATCTGAAATGATGTTCAATTCCATTTATTTTCATTTATTTCGCAGACGACAGAATGACGAGCGAACACGTGACTGTCGGTTTCTGGTCAAAGCTGACATTCTGGTACGTAACTTTCCAGTTATAGTTGATGCTATAAAAGTGCAATATTCAGCAGATTCGTACCTTATGAAATGAAAAACATAGAATTCTGTAGTTCGTTTTTTTACAAAAAAAATGTGGAACCAAGTAAAGAATGGCAATCGTGATTAGGGTTCTGCCATCTAGAATCCTTTGCTATATGATTTCTGTACTGAAAGATGGAAATATCATCGTATTATGCTTTGTTGATTAACAATGATTACCTCTTCACATATATGAAATAGATATCACGCTCATTGTTTCATATACGGTGCAGTGGTAGACTCACACTCGGCCAGATTGCTGTTACCTTTTTTTTTTTTTTGACAGAATGTAGTTTGTATTTTGTAATACAAGACAATACTGTGTGACTAATAATGATAGTGATTGTAGCCTCTTGGTTGTGGTAATCAGACAAATGACCACCGTTCACGGTTTGATATGAATATCGAAAATATCGTTAGATACAATGTATCAGATGTGTACCAGTATGCGAAGAATCCGTCAAATTCGTTTTGAAGAGATCGTGGATACACTAATCATTTTAGCCATCAGTGTGTGATGTGTGAAGGACTTATTGCTTCAAATATAAATGGTCTATTACAGAGAAGAAATGACACCGGTACTAAAACAGTGCTGTGATAGAAATGTACTGAAACAGTGCTGATACTTCTAAGCAATGAAACAGCACCGAACATATGAAGGTCAATGCAAAGGTCTATTAGAAATGTCAGAGAGGCTTCGATTCCCGACTCATACAGTTACATATTGTAAAAAAATTATATATCCTACCACCAGGCGCCTCCGCTCAAAATTTGTCGAATTTGGCGATACATATCGTATGGTGAAAGTTAAATACGAGCGTAGCGACATTGTGTCGTAGGAGTTACTACTGTGCAAGATCTACGTTCCGTAACTTGTGTCTAATTCCGCTGAACCCGGAACTAGGGGCCATATGAACCTATTCAATACGAGATACTCATGTTGTTCATATGAACAGGCACAATGAAAGCGTGACTGAGATACATCATTCTCTCGATAATGCCTTCATCAGAAAATCATACGGATTAAGAATTCTGATCAGCGATACGGATTTGTTTTGTTTTTGGAACATCATGATGTCTTGGCGTCATCATTGAAAATTGTTGACCGCTTCTCTCTTGCAGGAAATTAGCTCATGTTTTTGTATACTATTATTGTTGTTGTTTGCTTTTCTATTTTATTTTCGTAATTTGGTGTTAAACTTGTTATATGAAATAGGTCTTCGGATTACGGACGCGGACATTTTTTATGAACGACGGCTGAATAATGAATGGCAAACCAGACGTTTGTAACAGATGCGCTCTAATATCTAAGGGAAAGCTGATTCCAAATCTCTACGGTTTGAGGGAGTAGATCATGTTCAACTGTCCCGTTTCATAATATTAGTACGGAAATAAGTCTCTTTTCATGTTTAACGCTCATTAGACTTCGTTCCCACAGTCATTTTTTTATATTCACCATATGGAACAGAATTTATATAATTCTTGCGACATGTGAAATAAACATTTGGGGGTCACGACAGTAGTTAACCTGTCTGGCTGGCAACAAATGCATTTGGTGACCTGGTCACGTGACGTGACGTCGTCATTTTGGGGCCAGCGGGTTTTGTGAAAAGAAAGGTCCCGGATGTAGAAAAGCACGTGATCATTTGGAGCCAGCAGGTTTTGGAGAATGAAAGATCCCGGATGTAGAAATACATGTGTATCGGTAAGGAGTTTAACAAAGGAGGGTGAGGTTATAATGGAGGGTTATTTGGGGGTACCCCCCCCCTTCACAAATGATAAAAAGGTAAAACGGTGTGTTTATAATTCTATATTTAAAATATATTAAGTTAAATATATAAGGGGTTTTGTATGTTTAAAAAGATAAAGTGTATACTTCTAATTTGCAGAGATTTTCCTAATGATTTTTCAATGTATACTATTGGTCATGTGGGTGTTTCTGGTGTTTTAAATTGGTTTGTGCTCAAAATTACAAGCGTCTGGATCGTCATTCATAATTCTGCCGTCGTCCAATAAATAATATCAGCGTCCATAATCCAAAGATCTATTCCATATTCCATATAACAGTATTAGCACCAAATTGAAAAAGACAATCATAGTATACATAAACATAGGCTTGTTTCCTGCAAGAGAGAAGCGGTCAACAGTTTTCAATGATGCCGGCAAAAGTTAGAAGTTCCTCCTTCGAAGATCTGGTTGGGACTGTACTCTGAAATACGCCAACTACTTAAATTTCTCCATTTACAGTTTTAATATTACAATATTTTCGGTATTTTGGAATGACACCATCTTAACATGGCAGTGTGGCTGACGTCACAGGAGCTACGAAGCAGAGCATTTGCGTACACTTCGCCATCCATAAGATGGCTTGCGAATCGTGTGTCTCCATTATCGCGGAGCGATATCCGGTGTTTTACCGGATTCTGTTCGGCCTTCATCCGGCGGAGAACAGGCCCGAGAAATCTGATAAATTACAGGTATTCATACCACTTCTGAAACAGATATTGCCTGGTGTTACAAAATATATAGGTATGAATAACTTTCGTATCATACAAGAGGTGTGGTGGATCTGTAATTTTGAACAAGTAGGACATCACATGACTCGAAAATGGCGAGTTACGCTGGGGTTACGTCGGTAGACTTTTGCTGATTGGCTGACGAAGTCACGTGGTATTGATTTCTGGAAATTCCCTCTTGCATTTGCCGAAAGTAGGCTGAAAATGGATACACACGATCCCAGGGTCAGTCTTACCGCGTATAGATGACCGAGAGGGTTACAGGTTGGAAGCAGAGTAGGCATTAGAACTCCGACGCGCACTGAGCTCTTGGAAATCCTCCACCCCAAGTTGAAATCCTGCCTGTATTAAGATGGGAACAGCCCAAGTCAGAATCATCAGTGATTTTCATCAAAAATCACCAAAAGTTTTCATCAAAGTAGGTCAGGTCAGAACTTGCTGGTAACAGTCTCCTAATGCACCTTCATGCAAAAAAATCAAGGTTCTAATGTCATCGGTTATCCTTATTTTGCCGACGAAAGGATTCGAATGGACTCGCTGACTACCGGACAATTTGCAGATGGTAGCCTACTTCGTAGGAATATATCGGTTTTTATATTACCTACTTTTGGTCCGTTGAAGTTTGCACTGGTATTCAGAAAACTTGTAAAGTTACCGATACATAGAACACTTTTGCTCTGAACAGTTCACTGATACACGTAAACCTGAAGACAAGCGAAGTGGAAGATCAGTAACACGGCTAGTATTTCCATTATACCCCAATGTTCTGGAAGCAACGACGGTTGAGTACGACCACTGGTTTGGAACGGTGTGACAATATAAACGCATTGCCCCTTACAGTCCTTACAGCCGGTTCTGTGGAATGAAAGGCCCGTATGTTGAAATACATGTATAGTCTTCCAATGCAAGTATGTTATGTTAAACACACTACATGTATATAACAAAGAAGTGGATGGTTACAATGGAATGTTATTTGGGGAGGGATGAATGCATTTAAAGAATGGATTGCCTTGAAAGTAGTTGAATAATGTCTAACAAAGAGTGGTAGGTTCACACAAGGGAGAGATACATGTATATGATGTGTGTGTGTGGAGCTATGTATGATGATTAACCTGGATCCCCCCGTCCCCCCTTCCACTCAATTCACATACTCGAAGTTTAGGCCGCATGAAAAGTTAAAATAAAAAGGTAGCCTTAAATATAGATAGGGCAAGATTTGTTTCATTAACGAATGAATACATTGGACTTGTAGCGGGTAATAATTTACGGTATCATACGGTGTTGGTTTCTCCTATTTTAAATTGTTTGCGCATAATTAGATATTTCTCTTTCGGAAGATTTGACTGGACCTGGTTGGGGCTGTACTCTGAAATACGTCAGCTACCTACATTTCTCCATTTACAGTTTTAATATTACAATATATTCGCTATTTTGGAATTACATTACCCTTAATATAAGGGTTTTAATATTGCCTACGTTTGATCCGGCGAAGTTTGCACTTGTGTTCAGAATTTTTTTAAAGTTACATGGAACACCTTCGCTCTGAACAATTCGCTATATGTACAGCTGAAGACTACCGAGGTAGATCAGTAACACGGCTAGTATTTCCCTGGTAGCCGCATGTTCTGTGAGCAATGGCGGTTTAGTACGTCCACTCGCTTGGAACGGTGTGGTAATAGAAATGCGTTGCCCTTTACAGTACCATGTATTTGGAACAAAGGCCCCTTAGATCAAATAGCGACAGAGCCTGAGTACATGTATAAACTCCTCCACCGATCCGTATAGACCCAAAATTTGACATGACCTCTTGCAGACGAGTATGAAAATCAGAAACACGGGAAGAACAAAACAAAAATGGAATATCTAACTTGTAGAATAATATATGGTGTTGAAGTAGTCGACGACCGATATAAATTCCTGACTTAGCCCCCCCCACCGGTCATAACTAGGGTCTATTACCGATGACAAGCTATATATTGCACCTTATACTGGTAAATTTTAACGAAAGAGATCGATATGGGAACAAATGGAGCAATTGTAACGGGTTTGAAGAAATGGCGACATGTGAAATAAACATTTGGGGTCACGACAGTAGTTAACCTGTCTGGCTGGCAACAAATGCACTTGGTGACCTGGTCACGTGACGTGACGTCATCATTTTGGGGCCAGCGGGTTTTGGAAAAAGAAAGGTCCCGGATGTAGAAAAGCACGTGATCATTTGGAGCCAGCAGGTTTTGGAGAATGAAAGATCCCGGATGTAGAAATACATGTGTATCCGTAAGGTGTTTAACAAAGGAGGGTGGGGTTATAATGGAGGGTTATTTGGGGGTACCCCCCCCCCCCCTTCACAAATGATAAAAAGGTAAAACGGTGTGTTTATAATTCTATATTTAAAATATATTAAGTTAAATATATAAGGGGTTTTGTATGTTTAAAAAGATAAAGTGTATACTTCTAATTTGCAGGGATTTTCCTAATGATTTTTCAATCTATACTATTGGTCATGTGGGTGTTTCTGGTGTTTTAAATTGGTTTGTGCTCAAAATTACAAGCGTCTGGTTCGTCATTCATAATGCTGCCGTCGTCCAATAAATAATATCAGCGTCCATAATCCAAAGATCTATTCCATATTCCATATAACAGTATTAGCACCAAATTGAAAAAGACAATCATAGTATACATAAACATAGGCTTGTTTCCTGCAAGAGAGAAGCGGTCAACAGTTTTCAATGATGCCGGCAAAAGTTAGAAGTTCCTCCTTCGAAGATCTGGTTGGGACTGTACTCTGAAATACGCCAACTACTTAGATTTCTCCAGTTACAGTTTTAATATTACAATATTTTCGGTATTTTGGAATTACACCATCTTAACATGGCAGTGTGGCTGACGTCACAGGAGCTACGAAGCAGAGCATTTGCGCACACTTCGCCATCAATAAGATGGCTTGCGAATCGTGTGTCTCCATTATCGCGGAGCGATATCCGGTGTTTTACCGGATTCTGTTCGGCCTTCATCCGGCGGAGAACAGGCCCGAGAAATCTGATAAATTACAGGTATTCATACCACTTCTGAAACAGATATTGCCTGGTGTTACAAAATATATAGGGATGAATAACATTCGTATCATACAAGAGGTGTGGTGGATCTGTAATTTTGAACAAGTAGGACATCACATGACTCGAAAATGGCGAGTTACGTTGGGATTACGTCGGTAGACTTTTGCTGATTGGCTGACGAAGTCACGTGGTATTGATGTCTGGAAATTCCCTCTTGCATTTGCCGAAAGTAGGCTGAAATTGGATACACACGATTCCAGGGTCAGTCTTACCGCGTATAGATGACCGAGAGGGTTACAGGTTGGAAGCAGAGTAGGCATTAGAACACCGACGCGCACTGAGCTCTTGGAAATCCTCCACCCCAAGTTGAAATCCTGCCTGTATTAAGATGGGAACAGCCCAAGTCAGAATCATCAGTGATTTTCATCAAAAATCACCAAAAGTTTTCATCAAAGTAGGTCAGGTCAGAACTTGCTGGTAACAGTCTCCTAATGCACCTTCATGCAAAAAAAATCAAGGTTCTAATGTCATCGGTTATCCTTATTTTGCCGACGAAAGGATTCGAATGGACTCGCTGACTACCGGACAATTTGCAGATGGTAGCCTACTTCGTAGGAATATATCGGTTTTTATATTACCTACTTTTGGTCCGTCGAAGTTTGCACTGGTATTCAGAAAATTTGTAAAGTTACCGATACATGGATCACTTTTGCTATGAACAGTTCACTGATACACGTAAACCTGAAGACAAGCGAATTGGAAGATCAGTAACACGGCTAGTATTTCCATGTTACCACAATGTTCTGGGAGCAACGACGGTTGAGTACGACCACTGGTTTGGAACGGTGTGACAATATAAACGCATTGCCCCTTACAGTCCTTACAGCCGGTTCTGTGGAATGATAGACCCGTTATGTTAAACACACTACATGTAACAGTATTTCATGTATATAACAAAGAAGTGGATGGTTACAATGGAAGGTGATTTGGGGAGGGATGAATGCATTTAAAGAATAGATGGCCTTGAAAGTAGATGAATAATGTCTAACAGGTTCACACAAGGGAGAGATACATGTATATGATGTGTGTGTGTGCGGAGCTATGTATCAAGTTTAACCCGGATACCCCCCCCCCTTCCCCCTTTCCACTCAATTCACATACTCGAAGTTTAGGTTGCATGAAAAGTTAAAATAAAAAGGTAGCCTTAGATATAGATAGGGCAAGATTTGTCTCATTGATGAATGAATACATTGGACTTGTAGCGTAAATAATTTACGGTATCATACGGTGTTGGTTTCTCCTGTTTTAAATTGTTTGCGCATAATTAGATATTTCTCTTTCGGAAGATTTGACTGGACCTGGTTGGGGCTGTACTCTGAAATACGTCACCTACCTAGATTTCTCCATTTACAGTTTTAATATTACAATATTTTCGTTATTTTGGAATTACACTATCTTAATATAAGGGTTTTAATATTGCCTATACGTTTGATCCGGAGAAGTTTGAATTTTTTTAAAGTTACATGGAACACCTTCGCTCTGAACAATTCGCTATATGTACAGCTGAAGACTACCGAGGTAGATCAGTAACACGGCTAGTATTTCCCTGGTAGCCGCATGTTCTGTGAGCAATGGCGGTTTAGTACGTCCACTCGCTTGGAACGGTGTGGCAATAGAAATGCGTTGCCCTTTACAGTACCATGTATTTGGAACAAAGGCCCCTTAGATCAAATAGCGACAGAGCCTGAGTACATGTATAAACTCCTCCACCGATCCGTATAGACCCAAAATTTGACATGACCTCTTGCAGACGAGTATGAAAATCAGAAACACGGGAAGAACAAAACAAAAATGGAATATCTAACTTGTAGAATAATATATGGTGTTGAAGTAGTCGACGACCGATATAAATTCCTGACTTAGCCCCCCCCCCCCCGATCATAACTAGGGTTTATTACCGATGACAAGCTATATATTGCACCTTATACTGGTAAATTTTAACGAAAGAAATCGATGTGAACAAATGGAGCAATTGTAACGGGTTTGAAGAAATGGCGACATGTGAAATAAACATTTGGGGGTCACGACAGTAGTTAACTTGTCTGACTGGCAACAAATGCACTTGGTGACCTGGTCACATGACGTGACGTCATCATTTTGGGGCCAGCGGGTTTTGGAAAAAGAAAGGTCCCGGATGTAGAAAAGCACGTGATCATTTGGAGCCAGCAGGTTTTGGAGAATGAAAGATCCCGGATGTAGAAATACATGTGTATCCGTAAGGTGTTTAACAAAGGAGGGTGGGGTTATAATGGAGGGTTATTTGGGGGTACCCCCCCCCCCCCTTCACAAATGATAAAAAGGTAAAACGGTGTGTTTATAATTCTATATTTAAAATATATTAAGTTAAATATATAAGGGGTTTTGTATGTTTAAAAAGATAAAGTGTATACTTCTAATTTGCAGGGATTTTCCTAATGATTTTTCAATCTATACTATTGGTCATGTGGGTGTTTCTGGTGTTTTAAATTGGTTTGTGCTCAAAATTACAAGCGTCTGGTTCGTCATTCATAATGCTGCCGTCGTCCAATAAATAATATCAGCGTCCATAATCCAAAGATCTATTCCATATTCCATATAACAGTATTAGCACCAAATTGAAAAAGACAATCATAGTATACATAAACATAGGCTTGTTTCCTGCAAGAGAGAAGCGGTCAACAGTTTTCAATGATGCCGGCAAAAGTTAGAAGTTCCTCCTTCGAAGATCTGGTTGGGACTGTACTCTGAAATACGCCAACTACTTAGATTTCTCCAGTTACAGTTTTAATATTACAATATTTTCGGTATTTTGGAATTACACCATCTTAACATGGCAGTGTGGCTGACGTCACAGGAGCTACGAAGCAGAGCATTTGCGCACACTTCGCCATCAATAAGATGGCTTGCGAATCGTGTGTCTCCATTATCGCGGAGCGATATCCGGTGTTTTACCGGATTCTGTTCGGCCTTCATCCGGCGGAGAACAGGCCCGAGAAATCTGATAAATTACAGGTATTCATACCACTTCTGAAACAGATATTGCCTGGTGTTACAAAATATATAGGGATGAATAACATTCGTATCATACAAGAGGTGTGGTGGATCTGTAATTTTGAACAAGTAGGACATCACATGACTCGAAAATGGCGAGTTACGTTGGGATTACGTCGGTAGACTTTTGCTGATTGGCTGACGAAGTCACGTGGTATTGATGTCTGGAAATTCCCTCTTGCATTTGCCGAAAGTAGGCTGAAATTGGATACACACGATTCCAGGGTCAGTCTTACCGCGTATAGATGACCGAGAGGGTTACAGGTTGGAAGCAGAGTAGGCATTAGAACACCGACGCGCACTGAGCTCTTGGAAATCCTCCACCCCAAGTTGAAATCCTGCCTGTATTAAGATGGGAACAGCCCAAGTCAGAATCATCAGTGATTTTCATCAAAAATCACCAAAAGTTTTCATCAAAGTAGGTCAGGTCAGAACTTGCTGGTAACAGTCCCCCAATGCACCTTCATGCAAAAAAATCAAGGTTCTAATGTCATCGGTTATCCTTATTTTGCCGACGAAAGGATTCGAATGGACTCGCTGACTACCGGACAATTTGCAGATGGTAGCCTACTTCGTAGGAATATATCGGTTTTTATATTACCTACTTTTGGTCCGTCGAAGTTTGCACTGGTATTCAGAAAATTTGTAAAGTTACCGATACATAGAACACTTTTGCTCTGAACAGTTCACTGATACACGTAAACCCGAAGACAAGCGAAGTGGAAGATCAGTAACACGGCTAGTATTCCCATTATACCCCAATGTTCTGGGAGCAACGACGGTTGAGTACGACCACTGGTTTGGAATGGTGTGACAATATAAACGCATTGCCCCTTACAGTCCTTACAGCCGGTTCTGTGGAATGAAAGGCCCGTATGTTGAAATACATGTATAGTCTTCCAATGCAAGTATGTTATGTTAAACACACTACATGTATATAACAAAGAAGTGGATGGTTACAATGGAATGTTATTTGGGGAGGGATGAATGCATTTAAAGAATGGATTGCCTTGAAAGTAGTTGAATAATGTCTAACAAAGAGTGGTAGGTTCACACAAGGGAGAGATACATGTATATGATGTGTGTGTGTGGAGCTATGTATGATGATTAACCTGGATCCCCCCGTCCCCCCTTCCACTCAATTCACATACTCGAAGTTTAGGCCGCATGAAAAGTTAAAATAAAAAGGTAGCCTTAAATATAGATAGGGCAAGATTTGTTTCATTAACGAATGAATACATTGGACTTGTAGCGGGTAATAATTTACGGTATCATACGGTGTTGGTTTCTCCTATTTTAAATTGTTTGCGCATAATTAGATATTTCTCTTTCGGAAGATTTGACTGGACCTGGTTGGGGCTGTACTCTGAAATACGTCAGCTACCTACATTTCTCCATTTACAGTTTTAATATTACAATATATTCGCTATTTTGGAATTACATTACCCTTAATATAAGGGTTTTAATATTGCCTACGTTTGATCCGGCGAAATTTGCACTTGTGTTCAGAATTTTTTTAAAGTTACATGGAACACCTTCGCTCTGAACAATTCGCTATATGTACAGCTGAAGACTACCGAGGTAGATCAGTAACACGGCTAGTATTTCCCTGGTAGCCGCATGTTCTGTGAGCAATGGCGGTTTAGTACGTCCACTCGCTTGGAACGGTGTGGCAATAGAAATGCGTTGCCCTTTACAGTACCATGTATTTGGAACAAAGGCCCCTTAGATCAAATAGCGACAGAGCCTGAGTACATGTATAAACTCCTCCACCGATCCGTATAGACCCAAAATTTGACATGACCTCTTGCAGACGAGTATGAAAATCAGAAACACGGGAAGAACAAAACAAAAATGGAATATCTAACTTGTAGAATAATATATGGTGTTGAAGTAGTCGACGACCGATATAAATTCCTGACTTAGCCCCCCCCCCCCCGATCATAACTAGGGTTTATTACCGATGACAAGCTATATATTGCACCTTATACTGGTAAATTTTAACGAAAGAAATCGATGTGAACAAATGGAGCAATTGTAACGGGTTTGAAGAAATGGGGAAGAAGGCGACTATGGAGTTTTGGGAATTTGATAGGGGATAATTGCTATTGTGCGGGGAGTGAAGTTTTGGTATGCTAGGTTAATCATGAAATATTTTCTCGAAATTTTCTTGTGTTGAAAAAGTGGAAGCGGATAAATTCTAGCAAGCCAATAGCCTCTACTCCTCGAGAATTGTATTGGAAGGAGGAATCCGGAGCCATTGCATCGCGTCCGCTCTGTTTTAGGTATCAGGCTTTGGAAATGTAACTGAATATCGGTTGTCATGTTCAATACTGCCTAGCTGTAACTGGAGGTGAAATTTCCTTCAGTAAATGGGTTCAGTGAATATCTACATAAACTTAATGTACCAGCCCTTCGATTTGATCCGATGTTAGCCAATCCTCGCTATGGAAATTTCCATGATTGAAATAGTTTATAAAACAAAAAAATAAAATAAATAAACGTGCTGTCTATAAATAAATACTATTTGTGCGGAATGCGATTCAAAAAAGGTTTTTTCATATGTTTAAAGCGGTGTGAAATGCGAGAAGAAGAATAGTTCATGAACACATCCACGTTCCTGGCGTGTTTTAACCCGACATCAGCCTGATAATGTAACACATTACCTTGTAAGGTGTACACATGTTAAGTACGCTCAGAGCAGTGTTTCGGATATTTTCGGGCTATATCTATGATATATAAAGATATCCTTGGCATATCCTCATCAGGGAGGGGGGCCTTAGAAAACTCAAAATTCAATATATGACCTAGAGCACATGCTTACTTCCGTTCACGTCGCCTAATCCATTGTAAGAGGTAAAAGCGCACCCTCAAAGCTGAAAGGGTATACCAGAAAAATACTAGGAGGTATCGAGCGTGTAAAGTATCGAATACCTGTTCCGGTCTATTAACGCTCAATTAAAATGGACTTTGTTTTATAGGATAATAAAACAGATCTCGAAAGTTGTTCAGTCGGGAGTATATGGTACCACTACAGAAAATTGTACATTTAAAATGTATGTTAAATGTATGGTGCAGGTATGTGAGAGTCCGAAATTTGCATTCATTTATAATACAATTCCGATATGGTGTAATTAGATATTTATAATAATGTAACTGTACAGTGCAGCTTGGAGAGTCCCTAATTTCACCTATATGACATAACCATGTGGAATGTTTCGGGTGTACATTGATTTGATTGGTTGCAAATAGGGGATGATCCGCCGTATTGAATATATAGTTTTACTTACATTTGATACCCTGGTGAACGGTCGCATTCACAGACATTTGACTAGTAGGTTGAGAAAAATTAAATGATTGGATTCACTTAACATTTGAATACCATACTGAGCATATTGAGTATGTTCTAGTTTAGTTATATTTAACCCGTGTGATGAAGAATTTTATATAGTCGGATTTCAAATAAATTCCAGTCCGTTCGTATATAAGCAAATAAAAATATTTGCCATAGCTTCGCCATACAGTGGCCAGGTCATTGGCATATGGACATGATGTATGTAACCACCTTGTGATATATGCTTGTACATACGAGTCTTCCTTATACATGTACGGTGAAATCAATGGTTTTTATCTACATTTCACTTGGATTATTAAATCTGTATATTTCTGAAACATTTCCTATATGGATGACGAGTTGGTAAAATTGAACAAAACACGCATGAAATTGCTAGATTTCATGTAATGACATTTTCGTATTTCATTATATTTGCAACGTGCACTACATAGATGTTATATATGACTATTTGCATATGTTACACACGGTTATGATAAATGTATATTTGATCATATTTCCTAGACTATAGAAACGTGTGCAAATTGCAGGATTTGAAACCAATGAAAGGTGCTCGCACATGCGGATGATCACACGTTTAATAGCAAATGCAAATCTATTTGCATATAATTTTCTAGGATGGTCATTCGAATCTTGTCGGTTTCATGAACATATATCAATATAAATACTGTGAAACACATGCATCTCTAAATGTTTGTTCATGATATGTGTGACATTTTATTGTATATAGGCCAGGGGTGGAGCAGTTAATATTTATTTTATTTTTGTTTCAGCATTTTTTGTCGGGGCGCAAAATTGGATAACCGATATATAGCCATGCGTCTGGTTCCTTCATGCCATGATGACCCAGCTTCGTAGGGGGGCACTACCGGTATGTTAGCCTTCCTGCAAACTTCCATCCGCCGTTGAAAGTCCAGATCTACGGAAAATAGATCTACAATAGTCGCTCCCGATCTTGGCGATAGAGAGCGTACTCTCAGATCTGGTGTTAATCATAATTGTAAAATCCGTCAACTACGCAGAAGAAATCTATCCATCTCCGTCCTCCCCATACGTCCAGTCGGTTAGAGACTTCTGTCAAATCAAAGTGGAAAACGATGCGTGGCTGGTGATTCTTCTCGGCGCTTCTATTAGAAGAATGATAATTCCTCCATACTATGGTCCCCTCGCGTTCTGTCGCTCAAATCCACTCAGGAAACGAAGTGCTGTAACCCAAATGTCTTCACCTTGGTAGGTAGCCCGTAATGTAACGGTTGCGCTGCAGCGACCCGGCTATAAATGACAGACGCGCAGACCTCAGAGAAGACTAGCATAAATGTTCGACAGCTCTCATGGCGACTGGTCCTATTTGTGCTTCTTCCGACGTACATTTTCCGTTCTAAAAGTCGACTGTTTTAGTTCATCGTGCCCGATGTCTACATGATGATGCGTCCATATTTCGTCAAATATATGCATATAAAAAAATTCACCAAAAGACTCCCGATCGTCTCGTATCATGTAAATAGGCGTTAAACTGGACGATTTCATTTCTGTTTTCGACATATTTTTACATACTAAGTGGCATGGTGAGAGCGAATGTGGATTTTTTTTTCATGTTCAAATTTGAGTGGACAGATGGATAAACCCCTGTAATGATATTCAGCATTATTGATATGAAAATTGACAGCTTTAAAGTCGAAAAATCTATCGAAAATGAAACACAATATGCCTTGCTTTCGGTGCGTCGAACAGCCTTGTCTCCCATTATGCCAGGGCCCACAGGCCCGCCAAACAAGAGTTTTGGGGGGTCTGGACGGTGGTATTACGGTGAAGTGTCGAAATATGGGGTCTCTATATATAACCCCATGCTTTATATAAATTCACAACAAGGCGTGAAACGCACTTTGGGTGAATCGAGAAATAAACGGTTTATCGCCAAACAAAATACATCAGCATATTCTACAAGTATCACTTTATATATTCTCGTCGTGAAATTAGTAAATTTGTGCAATTTTTTACCTTTGCCGGGCGATTCAAAATCCAACCAGACTGTCCATCCATCTAGGAACAGCCTGATTATGGCGGGCTTCGTTCTCAGTTGTGATTGGTCAATCTTTCCGGAGGCGTGTCGCGACTGACCAATCAGAATTGAGAACGAAGCCCGCCATAATCGGGCTGTTCCTAGATGGATGGACAGTCTGGTTGGATTTTGAATCGCCCGGCAAAGGTAAAAAATTGCACAAATTTACTAATTTCACGACGAGAATATATAAAGTGATACTTGTAGAATATGCTGATGTATTTTGTTTGGCGATAAACCGTTTATTTCTCGATTCACTCAAAGTGCGTTTCACGCCTTGTTGTGGATTTATATAAAGCATGGGGTTATATATAGAGACCCCATATCTGACACTTCACCGTAATACCACCGTCTACACCCCCCAAAACTCTTGTTTTGCGGGCCTGTGGCCAGGGCCGTAGCTTAAATTGTATGGAATTTGTCTTGAATCATCAACCGCACTTATCTTCAATCCGATCACCATCCCACCATTAATACACAGCGTATAAGTACCGATCTGCCTTCCCGGATATCCCAAGTTCACTTCGGGCACATGATGACTATTGCAAAGACATATTTCAAACTATCACCCCAAAGACATCGAGAGAGACTAGAAAAGACATGTAACTGTTGGTCGACTGCCATTTTGTCCTGGTATACCAGGTCCGAGAGGAGAATCGCCGCGCCCTGGCTAACATTTTCCCTTCGGACATTTCCCGTCATGGACTGTTTACTTTCCCTGTATTTGATTTTACCAGTATGAGCATAGTTTTTTTGTGTTTTTTTTGTTTTTTTTACTTATTAAAATATGTATTTTCAACAAAACTTTATTTTTATTTCATTACAAAAAGTTCATATTTTACACATAAATGTGGAAGAAAGTCTGTATGCCGAAGTTAATGTCTGTTTTGCCGCCTGATTATTTATCTTTGGATGTAATTTCTGAGAGGGCACGTCAGTTGATTGGAACTTGTCCCCAATCCTATTGCTATTATTGAGGTAATCAAATATGTTTAAACTAAGAAAGTCTCATGCTAAAGGACGTGTTCGCTTTGGATGGATATCTTTCCCTTCAGAGTCGCTCTCTGTTGCTCTATTGTCTCGCTCCGAGCCGGCCGGTAAATTGTGACGTAATGCTCAGGTATTCCCCAACTCTTTGTCAGACAGGCGAGGCTAGTCTAATGGGAAATTCTGGTTCATATTCTCATACGGTTACCATTAGTATTTTCATGAACGACCCAGATATTTACGAACAATAATCAGTTATATTAATATATAAACCGACTCGAAAACTGAAAATTCACTGCCAAAAGTTAAGCGAACAATAATTAAGGAAGTAACTGAAAAAAAATAAAAAATAAGAAAAATCATATAGGCACATGCATAAACACTTGGGAAAGCAAGCGTCACTACTTGTTGAGGATCATTTCCTTAATAAAGGCCTTGATATAAGACAAGTTTAACCTTATAACTTTTCAATTCATAGTTACAACTTTCCGATGCTCTAAGACGAAATTATATATGTGTAACAATTAATTTTTTGTTAAGCTGGATCGTCAGAATATTTAATCGGGGATTTGGGGATTCGAACCTAAATGTTGGTTTTCTTTTGATCCTTAGTCCGACACTGTAACCATTCGGCCAGGCAGCTGTTACAATTATCAGCATGAGGAATCATGTGCCGAATGGCGGTGAACTACACAACATTACAAGCTTTTTGACATATTTCAATATTATGAAAATATGGCCCCTCTAACCAAAACAATTCTTCAGTATCATTTTGGATCAAACCTACCACATTTCGATATGTAAGACTCGTTTTGGTTAAAGGTGTCATATTTTTAGCCCACCATCACCAGATGGTGGGCTGTTCAAATCGCTTTTCGTCCGTGGTCCGTCGTCCGTCGTCAGTCAGTCGTCCGTCAGCGTCCGTCCGTAAACAATTCTTGTTATCGCGATTTCTCAGGAACTACTGCGTGGATCTTTCTCAAATTTGGTAGACAGGTTCCCCTTGGGGTCTAGTTGTGCAAGATACCTTCTTTGGTCCGATTCGAAAATCCAATATGGCCACCAGGCAGCCATCTTGGATTTCCCCATGAAACCTTGTTATCGCCATTTCTCAGGAACTACTGCATGGATCTTTCTCAAATTTGGTACACAGGTTCCCCTTGGGGTCTAGTTGTGCAAGATACCTTTTCTGGTCCGATTCGAAAATCCAATATGGCCACCAGGCAGCCATCTTGGATTTCCCCATGAAACCTTGTTATCGCGATTTCTCAGGAACTACTGCATGGATCTTTCTCAAATTTGGTACACAGGTTCCCCTTGGGGTCTAGTTGTGCAAGATACCTTTTCTGGTCCGATTCGAAAATCCAATATGGCCACCAGGCAGCCATCTTGGATTTCCCCATGAAACCTTGTTATCGCGATTTCTCAGGAACTACTGCATCGATCTTTCTCAAATTTGGTACACAGGTTCCCCTTGGGGTCTAGTTGTGCAAGATACCTTTTTTGGTCCGATTCGAAAATCCAGTATGGCCACCAGGCAGCCATCTTGGATTCCCCATGAAACCTTGTTATCGCGATTTCTCAGGAACTATTGCATGGATCTTTCTCAAATCTGGTGCACAGGTTCCCCTTGGGGTCTAGTTGTGCAAGATACCTTTTCTGGTCCGATTCGAAAATCCAATATGGCCACCAGGCAGCCATCTTGGATTTCCCCATGAAACTTTGTTATTGTCATTTCTCAGGAAGTACTGCATGGATCTTTCTCAAATTTGGTGCACAGGTTCCCCTTGGTGTCTAGTTGTGCAAGATACTTTTCTTGGTCCGATTTGAAAATCCAGTATGCCCCCAGGCAGCCGTCTTGGATTTCCCCATGAAACTTTATCGTCATTTCTCAGGAACTACTGCGTGGATCTTTCTCAAATTTGGTACACAGGTTCCCCTTAGGGTCTCGATATGCAAGATGCCTTTTTCGGTCCGAATCGAAAATTCAATATGGTCACCAGGCGGCCATCTTAGATTTCGCCATGAAATTTTGTTATCATGATTTCCCAGGAAGTACTGCCTGGATCTTTCTCAAATTTGATACACAGGTTCCCCTTGTGGTCCAGTTGTGCAAGATGCCTTTTCTGGTCCGATTCCAAAATCCAATATGTCCATCAGGTGGCCATCTTGGATTACCCCATGAAACATTTTTATTGCGATTTCTCAGGAACTACTGCATGGATCTTTGTTAAATTTGGTACACAGGTTCTCCTTGTCGTCTAGTTGTGCAAGATACCTTTTTCGGTCCGAATCGAAAATCCAATATGGCCACAAGGCGGCCATCTTCCCTTGAAACATTGTTATCGTGAATTCTCAGGAAACATTTCATGGATCTTTCTGAAATTTGGTACACAGGTCCCACATGGGGTCTAGTAGTGCAAGATACCTTTTTTGGTCCGATTTGAAAATCCAAGTTACGCTTCAAATTAATACGGTATTCTCGAGTTGTGACGTTGCATCACAAGAGTCGGTGGATCAAACGGTGGGACTTATTCTATATATTGACTATAGAGAATATCCATACCTTCACCTTGCATATCAAGGAGTTTAAATAATTCGGGATTAAAATGTATTTCTTCAAATTTTAAATCAGTTTTCTTTAGTCCATGCAGTAGCAAGTGAACTGCTCTACCCTTTCGTCTGCCGGCGGATCGGCTACATGAAGGGACGTCACTCTTGTGACTCAATGTCACAACTCGACAACTGTAGACTACTGCATGTTTCGATCGAAGAGAGATAATGAGGATTCAGGCACTTTCGAAGTTTCAACATTACTGCGCGGACCGGATCCCTTCAGTATTAAGTATTGTACCATCTTACTAGTTTCGAGCATGGTATCTTAAAAGCGATATCTCAAACTAGCCCAGTAAACAGAACAGAATTACCATTCGTTCCTAATTATAAAATCTTAAGTATGTTTCATAGCTCATGCCAAAGTGTCAAAGAGATTGGTCCTCGCTTCCAGTACCCAATGATGACACGTGCAAAAAAAAATAAAACAAAATACTACAAAGCAAAGGCGAAAGATCCTCCGTACATGTACATTCACTTTCAGACTAACTTTGCTCATTTCTCTTGTGTTATAACAACCGACATAAATACAGTTTCTAGAAATCTTGAAACTCCTGAACCTCAGATTATATCTTGGTGTTTTTCAGTGTACCTCCTTTTCCGATCTTTTTCGCTGAGATTCAAAATTCTGTAAACAAAATTACAAATCAATCGTTCTTAGTTACAATGGACAAAAAGATCCTCTAGTCATTAGCTTACAATTATCGGACAATGGTGGGCGCCAAGACCCTTCAGGATCTCTCGTATATATAAAGGATTCCCTTCAAGAATATCGTCAAAAATTGCAAAAACAAACAAATGTTTATTTTCTAATACTCGTAATATTTGTTGACAAATCTCTTCTCGGTGAAAATTGAGAACATGAAAATTCAGTATTTTCTCTCTCGAGCTAATAACTTTCAAAGTGAACGAGAGGAAAATATATTTTCGGTTTATAAACGAAACACACTAAGGAAAAAATACTGTCAAACCGAACACCTCCTTTCGAAATATACTATCAGAATGCAGTGGCCATTTCCCCCAGTCGCCCTATGATAAGGTATTGTACAGTGTCAATGTTTTACTTATTTTGAAAAGATTTTTCTAAGTTAATTAAATGAATTTTGTTTTGTTGCCGGCTGGTACTTTTCCCTCGAATAATATGGAAATTAACTGTTTAGGTTTTACTGTATTCTGTTAAACATGATCAACACAATCTGGATGTATCTGTATTAAATCATGGTTAAACTAGCATTTAATTGCCCCGGTATTTCTGGGTTGAGCCAAAGTAAAGGACTAGGTTATTATGTAATCTTCATTCAGTCTTCGAATGTGTATACTTGATGTTTGTTTATGGGGGATTAGTCATGTATGGAGGATTAGTTCAGTTGGCAATTATTAGATTTTGTCATTCTTATCTCAGCTGAGAATATGCTGGAACAAAATAATCTCAAAATAAATATCTCCCGACCAGGGCCAAAAGGAGATACATGGGGATGGGTTCATGTTCTCAAATGTTGGTGTTATAGAAATACGCCGGGGTTGAATTCAGGTGTTCTATCTGTGATAATTTTGTCCCCCCCCCGGAACCAAACCTTCAAAAATTTGGTCCCCCCCCCCCGAGTTTGAAAATTTTAGTGCCTCCCCCTCCCCCTGATTCCCCCGATCCACCCCCCCTGGTAAAAATGAACAGTCCCTTAGCATATTTTTACAAGGTTCACGATTTTTTTGAATCCCCAGAACATTCCAGTAAACTACTGACTGTATGTTAATTGATAGAACCGGGGACCTCAGTGAAGATCATCATCATCTTTCTATTTAAATCCACTCATGACTAAAGAGTAAGATTCCTATTCAACAAGTCACTGATGCTTTCAAATATTTGCAATATAATTACCGTGTATCATTTCGACAATTAGCATGATATTGGATATTCATGTATATAACGTTTCGTTGCGTGTCTATACTCCTTTGTCGCCCCTGCTCGGGTGTGCCTGTCGTTGGGCAGGGGGCTGGACTGTCTTCCACGATATGGCTCGCCCTGGAGGGTCCCTGGTCCAGGTGGGGGTGTGGTTGTCCGTAGAAGATGGGAATGGAGCCATTTCCGGCAGACCGCACCCCCAGTGGGTCAACGCCGTGACAATGGAGTCAGTGTAATTCATTTCTTGTTATTGTCCTATAATCATATTAATCATGTGGGGGGAGGGATAAATAATTGTATGCTCCGCGTGGGCGCCTGATTAGGTAATAAATATATTCTATTCTATTCTGATGACGCATGCATGCGCACTAGGCAAGTAGCGCTGGGATGGATGTTTTGGGGACTTTGGGGACTATTGGTCCGATTAGGCTGTGTGAGATTTCATCAAACAGATGTTATAAGAAAAAATATGAAGACAGACCCGAGGAACCTTAGTGCAGGTTTCTCGGCCGAGTCTCTAATAGTTCGAAATGCACTAAGACCTTTTTCAATCCAAATGACAGATATATTTCTGACAGCAAAGCAAGGCCACGACATCACAACCTTGTAATATTGCGCTTGATGATTGTTTAGCACCGAATTCTACATGTAATAATTTCAAAATTTCTAAGTGTGGACATCGTGGATGTCTCACGTGTCCACTCTTTAATACTTCAGCTTCATTTAGTTCCACGTTAACTGGTAACTCATATTCTGTTAACTCGTATGTTGATCTTAGTTGTTCTACTACAAACTGTATTTATTTAGTTTCCTGTAAGAAGTGTGGTCAACAGTATGTTGGCAAGACCACCCAAAGACTCCATCTTAGGGTGAACGGTCACAGAAAATCCGTTAGGAAAAAGCAATTGCTTATAGGTAGGCATTTTTCTGGACCCGACCACGGCTGGGATAACTTTAGTATTCAGATCATAGACGTCGTCTATCCATCTACTAAGGATTCCCCTTTTGGATTTGAGAGAAAAATCCGAGAGCGGGAATTATTCTGGATGCTAGAACTTGGGTCAGTGTTTCCGTTTGGTTTAAATGATAATGTCAGTGGGTTCGGCAATGCTACAAACCGCCATTCAAATATATCCAACATTACCCAACTATTTAAACCCCATCAACGGAGACATCGCAGCCATGGTTGGCGAAAGTTTAATAGTTCGATGATTCACGATCATATCACTTTAAATTACTTAGTGGGTTTAACTAACACACCCAATAGTATACATAGCTTACGTACAGTTCTGTATGCGTTACCTCTGAGAGCTTTAGATCAAATAGCCAGAGATATACAACAATCTGCGTCTTCAGGAAATATAATACCATCAAAAATCATTAAAGTATGTCAAGATATAGCGTATTTTTGGTTGTATCGTCCAGTGAACATAATCGAAACCTCTCAAGATCGGCTTTTCTTGAAACTCAACTACTTAGATAAAGGACTGGACATCATTAATTTACCTCGAATCCTGAATGATCCAGAGGTACGCAACGCTGTACCAAACTATTTTAAGTTCACAGAACCTCCTTGCATTTCATATAAGTACACTAAATCTATAGCCACCAAAATATTCAATTACTCCAATGCTGTCCAGGAGTTTGACTGGAACTTATACACGTCAGGAGGCTATAGTTGTGATTGTGAATCGTCGAACTTTATCTATTAGTATACACCATGCAAACATATTGTGACTGGTGACCTTGATGTGGTGAGTGATAAGGATCTGAAATTACTCCTGATGAAAGGACCTAAATATAGAGAGCCAAGAAGAATAAATCTGAAGGCCGACCAGAAGATAGTCCTGTCTGCATTGGAACAGTACGTTATTGATTGGTCTAAGCGAGAAAAAGTTGAACCTACAATACTCGCTGATTGGCTGGACCTCACCAAGAGCAAGGTCGTTGAAACAATCCGCCATATTGACAGAAGCACTCTTCCCCAAGCAAAACAAGTTCTGAGAAACCTCAATTCGCAAGAAGTTCTAGCAAATCTCCAGAGTAAATTCGTCATAGTCCCAGCAGACAAAGCTCCGAATAATATAATATTCATATGTAAATATTACTATTACCAGGTGCTGGTTAAAGAATTGAGTGTAGACATATCTTCATCAAATACGTCTACTTACTCCCAAACTGCATTTACTCTGGAAGATTTATTTAACAATCACAAAAAGTTTCTCAGGGAAAGAGGTATTTGTCTTCCAACCAATCATAACGACATACCAAAAATATACTGGACTCCCAAAATGCATAAATCACCATACAAAGCTAGATTCATAGCTGGTTCTAGAAGCTGCACCACCAAGCTTCTTTCAACCATATTGACGAGGGCCCTTCAGGAGGTAAAAGCATTTTGGGAAAGGTATTGCGCCACTATTTCTAAGAACTCTGGCGTTGAATGTATGTGGATATTGAAAAACTCAAAATGTCTTACGGAAGAACTTGATGCTAAAGGTCACATACCGTACAGACATGTATCCACATGGGATTTCTCGACTCTCTATACCACAATCCCTCATCAGGACCTTATTGACCGTCTAAGTTCATTAATAGTATCTGTGTTCAAGAAAACTGATCGTAGATATATTAATGTCGGAAGCCATAAAGCATTCTTTAGCTCGACTACATACAAGAGATATCATTCATGGGATGTTTCTTTGTTTATAGAGTTGCTTGAATTTCTCATTAAAAATATCTATGTGAAATTTGGCAACACAATATATCAGCAGGATATAGGTATTCCAATGGGTACTAATTGTGCACCCCTGTTGGCTGACCTGTATCTGTTCTCTTATGAATATGACTATATGCAGGCGCTTTCAAAAACCGATCCATTCAAAGCCCGTTCCTTCTCATTCACCAAACGCTATATAGACGATCTTCTCGCTGTGGATAATCGCTATATAAATGACGCAGTGAAGGATATATATCCACCTTCACTGGATTTGAAGGAAACTACAGATAGCCCTACAGGCACATCATATTTAGATCTATATCTCTATAAAAATGAAGCGGGCATTCTCTCTCGTCGACTTTATGACAAAAGAGATGATTACAATTTCGACATCGTAAACTATCCCTTTCTGGATAGTAATATTCCAGTGGGACCTGCATATGGCGTATACATATCTCGCTTAGTAGCATTTGCTAGATCCTGTGTTAAATGTGATGATTTTAATCAACGTCACAAAACATTGTTGCAGAAACTTATAAAACAGGGCTATTCCACCAAGCGCCTCCACTCAAAGTTTCTCAAATTTGGCGATACATATCGCATGCTGATAGCAAAATACGAACGTAGCGTGCAAGATCTATGGCGCTACGTTTCGTAACTGTCTAATTCCGCTTAACCCGGGGCTAGGGGCCGTATGAACCCATGTACTTCAAGATCCTCATGGTACTCATATGAACAGTCACAATCAAAGCGTGACTGAGATACATCTTTTTTTTAGATGACGACTCTATAACGAATATTATGGATTAAGAATACTGATCAGCGATACGGATTTGATATTTTTGGAACATCATGATGTCTTGCCGGCATCATTGAAAACTGTTGACCGCTTCTCTCTTGCAGGAAACAAGCCTATGTTTATGTATACTATGATTGTCTTTTTGAATTTGGTGCTAATACTGTTATGTGGAAAATGGAATAGGTCTTTGGATTATGGACGCGGATATTCTCTAATGGACGACGGCTGGATTATGAATGACGGACTAGACGCTTGTAATCATAGTTTTGCGTATGAGCAGTCTGGCCGTAGTATATAAAGCAGCAATTTTGGGGGTGCGTGGAGTGCGTTTGAGGGACCATCCGTGGTCCGAATGCGTTGTGTGAGGTGTCAAAGTGAAGCTCTCGTGGTGTAGACCACGACTTGAGGGAGGTCCATGTCATCTGTAACGTCATTGGTGACGTCATCAGTAGGAGTAGTAGCCACTACTTCTGTACTTATGAAAACTTGTTCTCTGCTCTGCACACAAGGCTTACCAGCACCAATGTCACATCTTGACAATACACATTTTATTTGTTGTCGAGCAGAGGTTGCGTCCAGAGTATATGCCGCCATCCATGCATATTATATATAGTCTCCCTTCCTACACACAACATGACGGCATATACTCTCGACTATAACCAGTCTGTGTTCGAACCAAGTTGATCGATTTCACAATCCTCTGAACAAAAAGAGACACCAATCACCAGACATTCTTATATCCATCACACCGGTAGGCCTACCTAGTAAAGCCGCCACGCTGGAATTCATGATATAGAATAGTTTATCTCCCTAGTATAATCCGTGGCGTGTCCTACTCCTCCTCCTCCTCCACTTTACTCACCTACTCCTCCTCCTCCACTTTACTCACTGCACAGCGGGTCGCATAGGTATGGCGCGGGATAGGCTGGGGCGAGAGAACTGGGGTTTTCGCTACCTGAGATTCCATGGGCCAGGCATTCACCCTACAGTAGAATAGGTCGACTGCGCATGCGCGATGAGTAGTAGTATAGAAAAGGCACGCGACCTCCCTATCCCTATAGGTGTGGCGCGGGATAGGGTGGGCCGCGAGACCTGGGGTTTTCGCTACCTGAGATTCCATGGGCCAGGCTTGCACCCTACAGTAGAATGGGTCGACTGCTCATGCGCGATTAGTAGTATAGAAAGGGCACACGATCTCTCTATCCCTATAAACTAACCCATGGGGGTGAATGAGCCATGGGGTGAAATCCGTGGCGTATGAGGGTCGGCTCATGTGGGTTTCACTTCTTAAGGGTCGGCTCATGTGGGTTTCACTTCTTAATCCGTGGCGTATGAGGGTCGGTTCAGATCCCTGATTCCCTGAGGGCAGTGGGTGGGTTCAATGAAAGCTCGTCCCTCTAATAATTCAATCCCCCATCAAAATTCAATTACCCCCAATGTTGGGGACAAGATGCAGTTAGCTCTTCTAATGAATTTGATTGCCCTAAAATCAATGAAATAGCGAAGAAATAATGGATTATCTACATGACTTTTACCATTTTGACAGTTCTAATAAATTTGATCAGTCCAGATTTTATGGTGAAAAATTTCACGTCTTGTGATTGAATTATTAGAGGGATTATCATAGGGGGAGTTCAGTTTTGAATGATAATGATAATGATGAAATCTAATACTTTGGATCCTGGCTATTGTTCATACCCACAGTAAGTTTTATTCATCTATTCTAATGTCGGATGAACCAGGTTTAGGTTGGCACTCACAAACAAAAATCTTTGGCTCTTCCTGTAAATTTGCAGTAGCATGTTTAATTATTCAGTTGAACATTCAACTTTTAAGATTGTAAGAGGTTCTTTTTATCGAGCTACTGCTTTGGAAGATCTTTTTAGTCGGGTGAGGGAGGACTATGTCTTGGGTTATTTGAGCGAAATTGGTTTGTTGCATAACTTTTAATGTGTGTATCTTTTAATGTGTTGGATTACTAAATTATTGGCTTGAGTACTTAGAATTTGTTTGATCGTCGCTATATAGCTAAAATATTGCTGAACGCGACGTTAAACCTTAATTCTCTCTCTCTCTCTCTTTCAACTTCAAAAGGGAAATCGACCCATCTTGGTTCTTGATTTATACTGACTACATACACTTTAGAAAAGTTCTGGCATAGTATTCACCCATATTCCTTATAGACAGTTATGAAATTACATTTTGATGGCAAGTTAAATGCCCCAGGTATTAATTTATTATGAGACAGTGTTACATTTACATCTTTTTTAATTTGCATATTTCAAAATGGTCTTAGTTTTTGGTTATACAAGCATGAAGAATGGGCTGTGTAGGGCATTGACGTCACAGTACAACTCTGCCTAAGGGAAATCTCTGTCTGTTAAAATGCTTTAATTTGCAAGACAGACACCATGAATTATTGATGATGGGGATAAAAAAAAAAAATTAAAAATTGTGTACATAGATTGCAGAATATTTTGTTTGTAAGGTGTGGTAGGCTATTACGCAGCATTTGTTTAAATTCCTTTATCCGTGTTCAGCCTCTGAGAAGTTCATTGGGGTAATTACATGTATCTATATCGTGGTAATTTAGACCACCCATAACTAGATTATTTAACAGCCTTTAATGTGGCTTCAAGCCATCTTTTTATACAGTTATGTTTTTATCAGTGTGCTCCACTTCCATTTATTAAGTCAACACATCACATGTCCTTGGCCTCAAGTCAAGTCCAAACTTCTGTGATATGAAGCTTATGCCTTGAAATATCAAATATGAAATATAAAGCTCAGGGGTATTGTCATTGTGGTGTCCGCCTGTTTGTTCGTCCGTTAATCTTTTTCTCCGAGCTTGATATCTTGTTTGGATAAAAGTTGTGCCCAGCAGGGCTAAAACGCAATCAAACACATAAAACATACACAACTACAAACATCAGACAACAGATAAAACACGCATAAATATAATAGGGTGT
Organism: Hanleya hanleyi; assembly: GCA_036873755.1. Classification (NCBI taxonomy): domain Eukaryota; kingdom Metazoa; phylum Mollusca; class Polyplacophora; order Lepidopleurida; family Hanleyidae; genus Hanleya; species Hanleya hanleyi. The sequence goes on from JAVTVY010032528.1 coordinate 102,125, forward strand.
CCAATTACCCGACAAATTGATATATGAATATGAAATAACATTGTCTTGATCTATTATCATTCACCATGTTTTATTCGTTTTATTACTGAAGTAGCATAAACAATAATATGTGATTGGGGGGGGGAGTTGTTCGTGGGGGTTTCGCTCGCTGTGGGTTTCTCTGACCAGAGGTACCGGTATGTGATGTACCGGTCGAAGAGAACTTATTGATGACTTGTGTGCCCAACTATCTCCCTCGGTCTCGCGCTACTGACGCGATTTCATGTGACTTTCACACGGCCATTTTCCTTCCACTTCTACTTTCGCTCTGACTCGTGACAGCTTACGTTCAATTTTCTTCTCCATATCAGATCCGAACAATCTTGTTTCGCATGATTGAACATACCGCATCCAGAGAAATACATTCGGCCTTTACTCTACAGTCCCAAAGGTAAATATATCCGAATAACTTAATCCTGCGGTTTGTTGCAGGTCAGGTCAGCTCGGCCTACACTGGCTCAAGACCATAATCCGCATTACCTGATTACCACCCCCTATAGCCCACCTAGGTTATTTAAGAAATAAAGGCTTGTTTTCCTGCGTAAAATTGCTCAGATATATGTAGGTAAAACGGACTTGCCCATTGTTTGAGGACGCGGCCTTCGGCCTCAAACAATGGGCAAGTCCGTTTTACCTACATATATCTGAGCAATTTTACGCAGGAAAACAAGCCTTTATTTCTATTCTGACACATCATATTCGACAATAATATTCTAACGTGTACGAGCAGGACCAGTTGTGGTGTTTACGTGAAAACTAATCAATAACCGGGATTGCCCACTGGTATTCTGGCCGTCACCGTAGTTAACCCCTTCACTAGTAGAGATCCGGGGATCGAAGAGATGATCACAACTCTACAAGGATGACTGACGCTGATGTAAAGGTCTATTATGGTACATTCTGCACAAATAGTATACGCGATTACAGGTAACAGCGTAGAACCGCGTGACTTAGACAGAATGTCTAAGGAGATGTAACGTTATGCAGTAGAATAATATCTACATATATGTACAGACACTAGGAGAGTGTATGCAAATAATCTTGGTGTTATATACAAATAATATAAGGGAGTGTGTGCATATAACCTTGATGTTATATTATGGGTTCATCTTCAGACTAGAGAGAACCTGTTGTGCTGGCCCCCGCAGGGATACGGCCAAGTGCTGTCCCTTCTCTTCTGGCGTCCACCGGTTCAAGGCTGCGCAGTGCTCAAAATGTACCAGGTGATCTCTCCAGGGCGTACTCCCATCATAGGTCGAAGCCTTAACCAACATCTTACGGGAAACAGGGATGGTCTTTACTGTGGCCTCCCCACTGGTATCAGCCGCTGAATGGTGCTCTTCTGCGACCCGGTTGCGACCCTCTGCGACCCGGTCGCGGCCCTCTGTGACCCGGTCGCCAGCTTCTGCGACCCGGTCGCAAATCGTCTGTTCCCGTACAGGCTGGTCTATGGGGGTTCTGGTAGTACCCTCTTCGGCCCTGGGCGTGGACGTGTGCGCTGGGGCTCCCATCGTCGTCTGATCGAAGGTCGCCCGCATTGTCTGCATCTCTGCCTGTAAGCTCTTGAGGCCCTCTAGTAGCGTTCGGATAGTCGACGGAGTCTCGATCTCGACGATGGCGGGCGTTGACAGCTCGGGCGGTGCTTCTACCGGACTCACGTTTTCTGTCGTCGCCAAAGTCGCTGGAACAGGTGACCCCATCCTCGATAGCCCTATCCCTGCTAGGATAGCCCGTAGACTCATTATGTCCGGACGTCACGGTGTTGTCGCTTGGGAAGTCATGGTTAATGGTGTTGTCGGCACGTCGTGGTCGGTCATCTCTAGTAGTCGGTTGTTCTCTTCTGTTGTAGATCAGGCCAGATCCCACCGCTGCCACCAGTTTTCTACGTGTAACGTGTACGAGCAGGACCAGTCGTAGTGTTTACGTGAAAACGAATCAATAACCGGGATTGCCCACTGGCATTCTGGTCGTCACCGTAGTTAACCCCTTCACTAGTAGAGATCCGGGGATCGAAGAGATGATCACAACCCTACAAGGATGACTGACGCTGATGTAAAGGTCTATTATGGTATATTCTGCACAAATAGTATACGCGATTACAGGTAACAGCGTAGAACCGCGTGACTTAGACAGAATGTCTAAGGAGATGTGACGTTATGCAGTAGAATAATATCTACATATATGTACAGACACTAGGAGAGTGTATGCAAATAATGTTGATGTTATATACAAATAATATAAGGGAGTGTGTGCATATAACCTTGATGTTATATACAAATAATATAAGAGTGTGTGCATATAATGTTACAGTTACACTTATGCTTTAAGTATGTATGGGTACGCGATAAGGGCGGCCTGGTTGCTGGCCCTTCTCTTTTGGGTATAAGGGCGGCCTGGCTGCTGGCCCCTCTCTTCTTCCGTCGTTGGAACGTTACGGCTGTAACGCTCTCCCCCAATATACGACACCCAGACGTTGGAGCCTCTCCACGGATGTGGCAGCCCATCGTCTTCTTCACCCCAAGTCGTCGGAACGTCACGGCTCTAACGCTCTCTCAATATATACCCCCAGTCGTTGGAGCCTCTCCACGGATGTGGCAGCCTGTCGTCTTCTTCACCCCCAGTCGTCGGAGCCTGACCCTAACTTGTCAGCTCACCAGTTTTCTTCCCGCACAGGTAGGTATAGCACGGCGTCTCAACCCTCACGGCTGCTGCGACCCATCTATAGACACGACCCGTGGCTACACAACTTCACGACGACCCCTTAGGTAAGAACCAAGTACAGCTCGTCCTCCGTGGCCGTCAGGACAACTATTTGGGTATATATTGTGTTATCATTTCATCTGGTACCGATATAGCATCATTACTGTCTGTAAACTGTCGATGGCGGCTCTCTACGACCCTCTGCGACCAGGTCACAAGCCTCTGCGACCCGGTCGCAATCCGTCTGCGACCTTCTGCGACCTTCTGCGACCCGGTCGCAGGTCTGTCAGATTTCACGGTTTATCGACGTTTCTCGGGAGAAGAAGCCCGTCTGTGCTGTGCCTTGTCTTTTCTGTACTGTCTGTAATCTTTGTGGTCTCTTTCGCACCCGTACGGCGTCTATGCGACCGTCTGCGACCTTTCTGCGACCTTCTGCGAACCGGTCGCAGGGCTCTCCGATTCCACGAATTATCGACGTTTCTCGAGAAAAGAAGCCCGTCTGTACTGTGTCTTGTCTTGGCTGTACTGGCTCTAATATCTGTGGCCTCTTTCACACCCGTACAGCGTCTATGCGACCGTCGAAGACCTAACGGGCTGCACGATATGTCGTCGAATAACGGTAGGAGAGATTGGCTCTAATATCTCTGTATTTATAGTACATTTGCATATAATCGGAGGATGGAGGGAGTCCCTTATTACCGTCATATACCGCTTCACGACCGATGACACCGACACATAAATAATACTGCCCACGTCCCAGTGCCCGGGTTGTTCAGTAAAACAGTGCCGATATCATACAATCTACTGGTATTGACCTATATCCTTATTCTATACTGATGTCTGATCATGTTTACCGGAATGTGCTACGCGGTAATACATGTCATGTTACAGTATTATAGAATACCCCCAGACTACAATAAACACGCCAGTCGGTCTTCCCACTCGGTCGTGTTTCCTATACTATAGTACAACACACAAACACGGTTCCACACTGAAAATGCAAGCCGGCAAATTCGCATTGGATTGACGTGTTTTCACAGGTCGCACTAGCTACAAGATCTACAATCTTTTAGACTCCCAGGCCAAAACAATTACATTTGCGACCCGGTTGCAAAGTGCGCCAAAATCACACAATTCAGGCTGTACCTTGCGTGCTTTCTCCAGAGCTGTCTTTTTGGTCTGTTTTCGCTTGAAACGTCTGCACCTGTGTATATATAGTGTGTGCACTCTCCGCACCCGAAAAGTCCCCACGGGAAGTTTCCTCGCGAACGGAGACGTTTCGTCTGCAATGAAAGATCGTCTCTCACCGCGAAATTACAGTTCATAGTCCATAAACTAGAATGGCATCCCAATCTAGAACCTGTAGAGAATATTTCACGTAAATGGCAACTCCTATCTTGCTCTGGTAAGCGAGAAATACGGTGGAATCCATTTTCATACACTGCCTTGTTCCTCGCTGACGATACATGTCAAGGTCGTTCCCCGCATTCCATTTGTGTCACCCTCCATATTCAAACTGTTCTCTACACAAACGGCTAACCGTTACAATATCCTCGTTTTTATTTCTATCTGAAGTTAATCGCCGCTGTTTTGTTACGAAAATGTAAACCAGTCACCCCTTTGTCTTGAATGGCGTTCAACTCGAATGGATCGTTTCCAAAACATTCTATGGGCGAGTCTATTAGCCTGGGGAAGGTGAGACAACAACGCAAGACAATCTGACCAATCAGAATGCTGTATGTAACAATGCATGTTCCGGGTCCAACAATTATATATACATATTCTGAGCTATAAATATTATTGTCATTTAAAACACATTGTCAGTTACGCAGTGTCTGATGACAGCGGTAGGTACATTGTTGGAGACAAACTTCGATAACTTTATACAGTGTTCAACTCAATGGAGTTTACAACAATCGAAGAGGTATGGAGTCCAAACTTAGATAACATCAAAGTGTACGAATACGGATCGTGAACTATTAAAATAGAGGAAGTTCATCACGTTGCTAGTTGAAGGTGATGTTGAAGTTCCCGCCACTTATATTGGCGTTGTGGAATAACGCGGGTAATGCAGAGGATCGAGAGGACGATTGAACAAAGCAAGTTTTCTCAGTGTGTGTGGCAGAAACAACGGACTGATTATCACTTTGAGAGCCTTCATTTTGCCACATTGTTTATTGTTTTTGTTTTGACAGTAGCAGACGACGGTCTGTTTCAACCTGTCCCCCCTTCTACATGCGCGTTTGGAACATTCCATTTGGAATGTCCTGACGAAAATAGGTTGAAACCAGAGACAGTTTGTTGTGATTAGATGTAGGAAACGACCCTATGCTTTTAATAGTAAAGACGTGGCAGATGTGTTAGAATTGTCGATAGAATTATGACTCGATCAAGGTTAGTAAATTTACAAGTAGGCCTACATGTACAACATGTGAACTCTTGAACATGTGTGCGGTTGCAGACCGGGCAAGCCATTCTATCATAACCCACAGGTGAAGTAAATGTGGCATAGGCCTATGCTGTGTTTTGGTTGAATCATTATGTTTCATAATGTTTACACAGTTGAAAATGTTTATGTGAAAGACCAATTATAGTAATAAAGATGTGTCATTAACCTGTCCATATGTCGTTTACGTCGGTAGATATTACACACAATACCGTTGTGCAAACGACGTGCACAAAAATTAGAATCTCGTGGAGTGACATTTCCCCCAGTGGGCATTTCCCCCAGTGGACATTTCCCCCACCCAATGTTTTTAGGTTATTTTGAACATAGTTTTTAAATAATTTGGCAATAACACATTTTTTTATATATATTTTTTATTTTCTATATTTAAGGATATAAGGATTTCCACAATGTTTTACGATAATGAGTCACATAGTGATAAGATATTATACATATACACAGTATATATCAGTATTATACAGTCTGATAGCACATTTTAAAACATGGCTTAAAACATGTAGTATATAGAATAACATTATCTGTTCGGAGGTCAGTGTCACGAAGCCATTTGACATGTTTGATGAGAATAAAATTGAACTAATAGTCAGGGGGCCAGGAGCTGAATCTGGAAAGTGGTTCCAAAGTTTTTTTCTCAGTGTTTTCATTTTATATAGGTATTGTACTCTATGAAACTGCATGATGGCATTCTCCCATCATTGAGCATTTTCATATAACTGGTTTTATATAATTGCGGCTATCGGGACACAAAACATAATTGTTTCATTTTTATACGCCCGCCAAAAGGCGAACGTATTATGTGATAGCGGTTTCCGTCCGTGTGTCCGTGTGTCCGTCTGTCCGTCCCTCGTGTCCGGTCTATATCTGGGACAGTTTTCTATCTAAAGTTCCAATGTTTGATGAGTGGATACCCTACGGGGAGACGATGTGTCACATACCAAAATGAAGGTCGAGGTCAGAGGTCAAAGGTCACTGGCCTGAAAAACAGGAAATCACTGAAGTGTTCGTGTCCGATCTATATCTGTGAATGTTTTCTATCCACAGTTATTTTTATTTGTGAGTGGATATGCTAGGTGGAGACGATGTGTCGCATACCAAAATTAAGGTCGAGGTCGGAGGTCAAAGGTCACTGTTCCTTAAAATCAGGAAATCGTTGATCATTGACAGTTTTCTATCTACAGTTCTAATTTTTGGTGAGTGGATGCCCTAGGGGGAACGATGTGTTGCATATCGAATGTAGGTCGAGGTCAGAGGTCAAAGGTCAGTGTGACCGAAAATCAGAAAATCATTAAAAATTTCTAATTTTTTGTGAGTGGATTCAATACGGGGAAACGAAGTTTCGCATACCAAAAAATTAGGTCAAGGTCGAAGGTCAAAGGTCACTGTGACCCCAAAAGCAGGAAATTATTAAAAATAACATTTTTTTGTGTCAGTAGATACATTAGGGGGACACGATGTGTCACATACCAAAATTTAGGTCAAGGTCACTGTGACCCCAAAATTGTGAAAAATCATGATTTTTTTGTGTCCATTGAGAATTTACGGGTAGACGGTTTGTCATGTACCAAAATTCAGGTGCATGTCAACAGTCAAGGTCACTGTGACCCCAGAATCACGAAATCTTTAAAAATTACTCTTTTTTTGTGTCAGTAGGTCAAGGTCACTGTTATCCCAAAATCAAGAAATCATTAAAAGTCACATTTTCATATGCCTATGTTAGGTTGGAGTATTCAGATTTCTCTTCCCTACATGTGTATGGCATTTGTCCTGTGGAGTTGTCTCCCATGTTTGAAACAGCTACATTTAGTTAAACCTTTGTGAAATAAAAACCATACATCTACTAATTTAACGGGGAGAGGGGCTCTTTTTATTGACTCAAGAACAAAGGTTTACTTCATCACTTTCTTCTTCCTTCATGAAAAATTCTCTCGCCTGACAGAAATCCATTTGCAGGAAAACTACTATTTTCTTGTGTTTGACTTGTCGATTTCAGTGTGGGATATGTGTCTGCTCTCGGCTCTTGTTTCAAGGTCAACTAGTTACCAAGAGTTGAGCCCATTTTAGTTTATCATTCAATATAAGATGTGATATATGTTACATTCTCAGAAACACAAAATTGTAGACCTTTCTCTGGATTGCTAGCTTACCAATTGAAATCAAGGCTATTAAACAACCTTGAAATTTGGACCAATGTAATTTCAGATATACGGGCGTATATTGAAGCCCCTTGGGCTCTTGCTCCGGGGTTGAGCTAATGTCACATTGAAAAAGAACAATGAGAAATGCATTTTTCCTGAATTCGGTTGTTCTGTTTGTAACCCAGAGCATCATACAATTTGTGTTAAACATGATGTACATTTATATATTGCCATCTCTGTACATGTATGTTTATATTAATTGTTTTTCCTTGGTTTGTTTGTGCGCAAGCAAATCTCAAATCCTCGCAGATGGTTTACCGGGACATTTTTGGTGATTCGAATTAGTTCTTGAGTCAATACTTCTGATATACAATCTCGTACATTTCATCCCCGATGCTTGTTTTGAATTAGCATGTCAGTAACCCAAGCCTGCTGTTTTGCTTTGACTTAGGATGTGTATTTCATCCCTACATGTACATCAAAGCAGTTCGGCCCATGATGAAATCCAAACCAGTCACATCTCATACCTCACAGTGGATTGGCATAATCAGCTGGCTTAGTACGTTCATTGATTGGTTTGATTTAGGGGAAACCCCTTGACCTATTTATATCCAGAACTAGTATGGGCAACTAACCAAGCCAGTGTATCGATCCTAACAGTTCGGTTGATACACTGGCTCGCGAGGATGCCCTGGAGAGCCTCCGGAAAGAAAAGCACAGACTGACTGTGTACACCACCCATGTTGATAACTAAATAAATATTTTTATTGTTGAGCTGTTCGATGAATTTGGAAAATTAGTGTACATCTATTTCTTGCAATTGTTTCCTTGTTCTTGTTTTGTACTAATATGAACCTAAAACTGAACTGTGAGAAAGGGAGATTCTCATCATATTTCTCTTCTTGAATTAGAGATGCACTATATACATATGAAATAAAGCTTGTGTATGGTACATGTAGGCCTACATTGGTGTTTGTGTCACTTGCGTCACTTGTGTCAGCAATCAGCAATTGCCGAGGTAAATGTCGTAGCATAATCATTTCACCTCAGCAATATTTAACATGGTGTTAAATAGCAATTATTTTAACATGACTATTTTTGCCGATGTGAGTTTTCCGAATTGTGTGGGCTGGTTATTTTGACTGGGTATAAAATAAGTTGTAAAACCGACAATAAATAGCTGTCAGACATGCCTGATTAAAATTTGACCTTCTCTTACCCTACTCATTCTCATGGCATCAGATTATATGCCCTCTGATTCAATCTAATAAAAATTAAATCCTGTCTACTCTTCCGTTTGGTTATGCCACATGTAGGATCTAACCGGCTTGCATTAACATGAGTATCAACCAATCCAGAAAACAATACATAGTTCTTTGAAGGGAACATAATGTTAGGGGCTTTTTGGTTGGCTCGGTCATGTCAGCTGAATCCAACGCCATGCGGGCCGGGTATCTTTTGATGTTGCAGCGCTCTCGTCAGTTTAGCACCATAACGCGAGATAGAAGTGGACTGGTCCTTGGGTTGAAGCGTAGGCGACGATTCTATCTCCTCTCCCCTACTGCAAGTAAAGTACTTAAAATACGGCCATGATGTCCTAAGTTTATTAATTATTCACGAACTGGGCCCTCTGAACATCAAATTTAATTGAAATCTGTAAGGTCCTACATAGCGACATATACGACCATGACGACTGTGGAGAAAAGATAGGATATCAATTTATTAATTGCCCTTTGATTACTCTCTGATTGCACCAGGGTAAAATCATATCAGACAGTTCTTGTGTGCATGGCTCTCGGGCCAATCAGCTTCGTCCACTTGTAAAAGGAGCGGAGTGGGTTCAGCATGTCACAGCTAAAGAAGACATACCGTGTGTTTTTGTGTAATAATTTAGTATAAACCTGTTACGGTAATTCTTTTACAAGATTTACTGAATGCAGTTCCCATCTCCCTCTTATGCAAATACGTGCTTCCTGTGCCGACCGAAATCGATATAGACTGAACGCACATGTGGGCCCTTTCTCTGCACAGTGCAATGCAGAGGGTGTTGCACCGACTTTTAGCAGGCTACAAACTCTGGCAATGGGAGAATGACCCTACTTCGCATAGTATATTCATGATTTTTGCTTTAGTGCCAAAACACTGGTGAAGGCACAACATTTTTTATCTACTACTTTTGTAGGGTAGCCATGTCAGATTAAATGTACCTATATTATAAAGCTGAATGTTGCTGAACCTTAATTTAGGCATTGAAATGACGTCATCAGAAGTATCAGTTGACTTTGTGACCATACTGTATGTATAGAATGGATGCTGCCTTGGTCATGGTGCCCAAGTCCAAAAGATGATGTACATTTCTTCATTGAGCTGATTCATATTTCATTAATGTTTTCATAATTGAAGATGGAGACAGAGTGCCGGAATTGACTGGAGAATTCTTTGGACCATTTGAAGAACTGGGGTGATAATATTCATAATTTTAGCTAAGAATCCATTCATCCATCATAAAAATGGCAACTTTTAGTACTCTTAGTAATAATCACATACAAAGGTTTGTCTATAGAGATGAAAGACATATATTTATAGATTTTGTTTCACATTCTGCTTCAAAAATGCAATATCAGAAGTATTCAACTCATAGCCGAAATTGGGAAAACAGCAGAAATATTACACCATTTCACCTTCAAAAATGGCCTGACAGAATCTGGTCACACTTCCAGACACCTTTAACTCTCCCGTAAATTCAATGATGACAATCTATATGCTGTTTTATATCATATCGTACTTGATTTGTGGAGAACTTAATTGTGCTTTAATTTGTTTACATGTGAACATTTCATTTAAAAACCACCTGCTATGCCTACTTAATTCTCTCTCTCTATTGCGTACATGTATGTTGAAGAATTATGTCTCATCCAAGTCCGAGACATGAATGATCATTTTGAATATGCTGATTTCAGACCTTGGCAAGATCACTATACTGTGGAGCTTGTACAATCGTACTGGTTGTCAGCACATGATTGAAGAAAAGAAGCTTTCTTATTGGGAAGAATTCCCAAAAATGCGAGCGAGTTACAGTTCGTGTCTTGCATGCTTGAAACAGGGAAAGTAACATATTTTTATACTTATTCTGTAAACTTTACATCGCGGGAGATGTTTTTTCACAGTTTGTTGATTGTCGATGCGAATTATCTGCCGGGATCGTCAGCGGGAAAATAGGACGCTAGTAATTTGCGCAAACAGTTTGTGTATATGTGAAACAAAATACATTTCAGATGTTGGGTTATATTCTGTCGACAGTTTTATATTTCTTCACAGTGTGTTAGTATTATGTATGAGAAATGATAACATTTCCGGTTTTACGATTGATGAAACATATGTAACTTTGTTCATTTATTGAACAGATTTGCAATCGATTGTAGCGCTTTGCAACATTTTTTTTGATTAATGGAAATTACTGTGTAAATCATAAGTAGTTTGAAAACTGCTATATGAAGTTAAAATGCCGAAATGGTAGAAAAAAAGCTTTGAAAAATGAACAAAATAGTGGTTCGGGAGAGATGCCTGTATGCAGCTGAAGTGGAGAAATCTGGCAGCCACGTCTGACGACGACACGCAATATGTCGTGTCTCCTGGAGCGAACAGCTTCGCCAGGCGAGCCAAGCGGTAGGCCCCCACGCCTGGCCGAGATTGTTACCTCTGCAGGTGTTGTGTTAGCGGGCGTCAGCTAATCAACAAGTGGCTGGCTCTTATCATTGCTTATCCAGGCGCGAGGTGTACTCCACAAAGACAGTATTATAGTGTTTTGTTTGTGCATCACGTACGGTATATCTTATGCTATGACAATTTCCTTCAAATTCAATACATTGTACAGATATCTGGTACCAGTAGACGTAGAATATAACTTGTTTGGGTGGCATGAAGCTGGAAATTAATCAGCAAATAAAGACGTTCTTATTGACAAGTACTTCTTGCATAAATTATTAACCGGCCACGTGGACGTTCCATTACAAATACCCACCAAATTAGTTACAAAGAAGACAACGAAATTCAAACCCATTTCCATAGTATTGTAAATAAAAATTCTAAATGGAAAATTTAGTGTTTACAGTATTGGAAATATATTAAGTTCAAATGTAATGGCTAAACTGCAGATTTGCATCACATACCTATGGAATAGATCAAATTGAACAACTGAATTGCGATGATAACATTGTGCATTTGAATTACTTTAACGTGTAATAATCGTAATTTTGGATGCGGCGGTTAAATGCAATTCTTCGCCAGATATCTATCAAATGATAGCAAATAAAGCCATCAAAACAAACATTTCACATATACATTTACAGTATTGTAAATGAAACTGTAAGGTGTGAAATGATTTCATACGTAGCTACCATTATAGCAAATAAAACTGTAATATTCACCATACATTCACACGTGTATGTGGAAGAGGTAGATATAAGTATTCCTTTTGAAATGATTTAATATGTACCTAATAGCGTAGCAAATAAAATGGTATTATACCCCATACATTTAAACATCTATGGGGTAGATGTAAATATAAATATTTTCTTTGAAATGATTTAATATGTACCTACCATTATAGCAAATAAAATTGTAATATACACCATTCCTTTGCGCATCTGTGAGATAAATGTAAATATAAGTATTCTTTTTCAAATGATTTCATATATAGCGAAACAGTTCTGTTACGTGGTTTTATTTGTTGTTTCCCTTCTCACTGTATTGTACTTTCAACTATTTGAGTGAGTTGATCTCACCTACATGTATGTATATAAACCTATGTGTACCCTCGCTCAGTGCTTTAGCCACTCTCTGAGGACGAAGACAGTTGTCTTTGAAAGCTAAGAGAATACACTATGTATCGTATTGCAGTAGTCGCTTTATTTATTTTGAATTTCATATATAGCTACCAGCTTAGCAAATAAAATGGATTTATACACCAACATTTACGCATCTAGAGGATAGTTGTAAATATAAACATTTTATTTGCATTGTTTTGAGATATAGATGCCATAGTTCGAAATTTACGGTTAAGTTTCATCTTATTTGCCATATATATCACGCAATGGTCAATATAACTACAACAATTCACATATATTTATTACAGGTTTGAAAGTGGCTAAATATAACTGATAGATTTGCATTCGGGTCACTACAATAGCGAATGTATTCAAATAAATGAGATTTATTTGCAAAACATTATCGTGCGTTGTATATCTATAGTAATTAGGGACTCTCCAAGGTACGACATGCACAATAAATGTATCCAAAGGAAACCTTAAATGTATTGTAAATGTATTTGAAATGTATGGGAAACACCAAGATTCGACATAGGCCATGAAACCATGGAACTCTAAAAACATTTACTACAGTGGTGAATTTGGGGCTGTCAATCATACAGAATACATGAACAACATTCTTAAATATAACATCAAATATGGGAATCCAATTTTATGAGCCCTACCTCTCCGATCACATCGACATATACGTCAAATGAATGCAAATGTTACCTATAATTGCCAGCGTAAAACTTAGTGTTCAAATAATTGGAAATAATTATATTCACCTTACATGCTGACCGTATATTAAATATAATTAAAATGACGTTTTTATGTAGTGTACCTATCCGCGAAAAGATACACGTATCTGGGAATCTGAAATTATAGACCTCTGTATTTGTCAGACCCTGATATGAAATGTCCGCGAAATCTAAAGTTATAACCCCGTGTACGTCTCTTCATAGCATGTGTATACACCTCTTCACCTCGTATCCTAAGAAAATAGATAAGAAAAAGTATTAGTACCTCTAAGTAAGCCCGTGAGGACTCATTTCGGTTTCATTTTTCAGTAAGGAAAAAATCTTTCGCCATCACTTAAGCGCCATCACTAACAATATTTATTATGTAGGAAATGCTGAGGTTAAACTCAAACAATTCCACTCGGACTGCGAGGCAAAAGCAATTGCGAATTAGAAAGATTTATGTTTTTTCGCGATAGATGAACAGAATGCGTCGCTTCTGTAAACGAAACCATAACAAAGACAGCAATGTTGGTTGTTCTATGCGAAATCAGTTAGACATATCGTGAAAGTTCAGAAAAACAAAATTCAAATACCGTGACAATCCGATAAATCCGACTGCAAAAGCCTTCTCGCCCTTTCCATTCAAACTTGAACAGTAGTGTATAAAGGCGAAATTTGGTCGCACTTGTGTTGGTACGGAGGGAAAATGGTGGGAGGGAAAAGGAAAGAAAAATGGGAGATGTTTGACCTATGTTATTTGACCTCGGATTACTCTGTCCACGTGGAGAAGGGACTTCGGTCAAGTGATGGGTTGTGTGAATGTAAAAATTTGGAATTTTCCTGGATCGCCGAAAAGCGGGAAAAACGGACTTTACGATAAAAACAGGGGAAATTTCACTCGACTAGCTGTAGGTGGGGCAACATTGATCCTAATGGTCGGGAAGGCTCTCGACGTGATTGAAAGCAGAGCGAGTTTTAAAGAACGTCATCGACGTCCAATTATATTAGCATCGGATTCTGCATAGCCACGAAATAATAGACATCAGACTTATTCTCTCCAAAGAGAAACGATCAAGAGTCTGGAATAACGTCAGAAAATATAGGAACACGATTCTCTACCCGCCGACAACACCAGTCCTAAGGCGGTAACGCCCGTTAACGCTCGCAACCGTCAGTCTGAACGCTCGTTAACGCCCGTTAACGCACGCCAACGCCCGTCGTGACGCCCGTCGACGCCAGAGAGAGAGGGAGAGAGAGAGAGAGAGACAAAGCTCGCGTTTCGTAAATTTTACCGCGGCAGATGTTACATCATACCTATGGTCGGTGAGCCGTTATGGGCACGTTTACAGGTCATTAAACTACAGAATGACATTAGTCTGAAGCCCCCTCTTATCAGTGTACGAAGATAAAACCCTCATTGTCGTACTTCAGCACCATTTCGGCCATCTTCGTCATCTTTTCGTTTTGTCAGTGTTCAATGAGAACCCATCGTTGATACGTTATACGTCAGAAGCACCGTCGTATATCTCCGTCATTTTTCTCCTTTATCCTTGTCCGAAAATAAGCAGTCATAGTTATGCGTCAGACTCGCTTTCTGTCAGTGCGGGATGCCCCAATGGCAGCATGTTCTTGAACAGCTGTTTTCGCATTTTGACAGCGTTTTACAGTATTTCTTATTTCTTTCAGAATCCTTTAACGCCGAAATTCCTCCCGCTTTGATGCCCATCCATATAAGTAACGCAGACTGAAAACTAACGCAGTTCTCCAGTGTCGTTCAACACGGCAACATGTCTTATACTTGCTCTATTTGTGATCGGAAGTTCACCAGGTACTACGATATGCTGAGACACAGGAAAAATATTCACGGATATGGAGAGGCTGAAGGGGAAACTGAGGGACTGTCCGCCGGTACGAATACTGAGGGGTTGTCTCCTGGTACGGATGGTGAATGTTCGCACTCTGACGCCGACAGTGTACGGTCGTCCCAGGATGGGACAATGATAGTTCGTCCGGCGAAGGCGAGAACTTGAGCGATTCAGATATGATCAGCCGAGAACCGTCATTATGGGATCTCATTGTGAATGAGGCTATTGATGCACACGCCGAGACTATGGAGGCAGAAGGACCGGACGAAGAGGCAATACAGCAGGCGTACATCAACATGCTACCCCGAATAAGAAAATCTGCTATGGCCATCTACGAACAGTATAACTTATTCCCGCTTGACATGAAGAGAGATCATAATCATAGGTCCATCATGAAAACAAAGCGCTACTTGGAAGAGGATATGGGTTTACCCCCCAGGGAGGCTCTGAAAAACGCTGTCAAAATGCGAAAACAGTTGTTCAAGGACATGCTGCCATTGGAGTATCCCGCACTGACAGAAAGCGAGTCTGGTGCATAAATATGACTGCTTATTTTCGGACAAGGATAAAGGAGAAAAATGACGGAAATATACGACGGTGCTTCTGACGTATAACGTATCAACGATGGGTTCTCATTGAACACTGAGAAAACGAAAAGATGACGAAGATGGCCGAAATGGTGCTGAAGTACGACAATGAGGGTTTTATCTTCGTACACTGATAAGAGGGGGCTTCAGACTAATGTCACTCTGTAGTTTAATGACCTGTAAACATGCCCATAACGGCTTACCGACCATAGGTATGATGTAACATCTGGCGCGGTAAAATTTACGAAACGCGAGCTTTCTCTCTCTCTCTCTCTCTCTCTCTCTCTCTCTCTCTCTCTCTCTGGCGTCGACGGGCGTCACGACGGGCGTGGACGTGCGTTAACGGGCGTTAACGAGCGTTCAGACTGACGGTGGCGAGCGTTAACGGGCGTTACCGCCTTAGGACTGATGTTGTCGGCGGGTAGAAAATCGTGTTCCTATATTCCCTGACGTTATTCCAGACTGTTGATCGTTTCTCTTTCGAGAGAATAAGTCTGATGTATATTATTTCGTGGCTATGCAGAATCCGATGCTAATATAATTGGACGTCGATGACGTTCTTTAAAACTCGCTCTGCTTTCAATCACGTCGAGAGCCTTCCCGACCATTAGGATCAATGTTGCCCCACCTAGAGCTAGGTGAGTGAAATTTCCCCTGTTTTTATCGTAAAGTCCGTTTTTCCGCTTTTTAGCGATCCGGAGAAATTCATAATTTTTTCATTCACACAACCCATCACTTGACCGAAGTCCCTTCTCCACGTGGACAGAGTAACCCGAGGTCAAATATCATAGGTCAAACATCTCCCATTTTTCTTCTCTTTTTCCTCCGGCCATTTTCCCTCCGTATCAACAGAAGTGCGACCAAATTTCGCCTTTATACACTACTGTTGAAGTTTGAATGGAAAGGGCGAGAAGGCTTTTGCGGTCGGATTTATCGGATTGTCACGGTATTTGAATTTTGTTTTTCTTAACTTTCATGATTTGTCTGACTGAGTTCGCATAGAACAACCAACATTGCTGTCTTTGTTATGGCTTCGTTTACAGAAGCGACGCATTCTGTTCATCTATCGCGAAAAAACATAAATCTTTCTAATTCGCAATTACTTTTGCCTCGCAGTCCGAGTGGAATTGTTCGAGTTTAACCTCAGCATTTTCCTACATAAATAAATATTGTTTTGATGGCCCTTATGTGATGGCGAAAGATTTTTTCTTTACTGAAAATGAAACCGAATTGAGTCCTCACGGGCTTACTTAGAGGTACTGATACAATTTTCTTATCTATCCAAGAAAGGATACGAGGTGAAAAGGTGTATACACATGCTATGAAGAGACGTACACGGGGTTATAACTTTAGATTTCGCGGACATTTCATATCATGGTCTGACAAATACAAAGGTCTATAATGTCAGATTCCCAGATACGTGTATATTTTCGCGGATAGGTGCCATATACTCCCGACTGAACAACTTTCGAGATCTGTTTTATTATCCTATAGTCCATTTTAATTGAGCGTTAATAGACCGGAACAGATATTCGACACTTTACACGCCCGATACCTCCTAGTTTTTTTTTCTTTTCTGGTATACCCTTTCAGCTTTGAGAGTGCGCTTTTACCTCTTACAATGGATTAGGCGACGTGTACGGAAGTAAGCATGTGCTCTAGGTCATATATTGAATTTTGAGTTTTCTAAGGCCCCCCTGATGAGGATATGCTTGGGATATGTTTATATATCATATATATAGCCCGAAAATATCCAAAACACTGCTCTGAGCGTACTTAACATGTGTACACCTATTACATTATCAGGCCGATGTCGGGTTAAAACACGCCAGGAACGTGGATGTGTTCATGAACAATTCTTCTTCTCACATTTCACACCGCTTTAAACATATGAAAACACCCTTTTTTGAGTCGCATTCCGCACAGATAGTATTTATTTATAGACAGCACGTTTATTTTCTTTTTTTTTTAAATAAACTATTTCAATCATGGAAATTTCCATAGGAAGGATTGGCTAACATCGGATCAAATCGAAGGGCTGGTACATTAAGTTTATGTAGATATTCACTGAACCCATTTACGGAAGGAAATTTCACCTCCAGTTACAGCTAGGCAGTATTGAACATGACAACCGATATTCAGTTACATTTTCAAAGCCTGATACCTAAAACAGAGCGGACGCGATGGAATGGCTCCGGATTCCTCCTTCCAATACAATTCTCGAGGAGTAGAGGCTATTGGCTTGCTAGAATTTATCCGCTTCCACTTTTTCAACCCAAGAAAATTCCGAGAAAATATTTCATGATTAACCTAGCATACCAAAACTTCACTCCCCGCACAATAGCAATTATCCCCTATCAAATTCCCAAAACTCCATAGTCGCCTTCCTCCCCATTTCTTCAAACCCGTTACAATTGCTCCATTTGTTCACATATCGATTTCTTTCGTTAAAATTCAGCAGTATAAGGTGCGTTATATAGCTTGTCATCGGTAATAGACCCTAGTTATGACGGGGGGGGGCTAAGTCAGAAATTTATATCGGTCGTCGACTACTTCAACACCATATATTATTCTACTAGTTAGATATTCCATTTTTGTCCCCCGCCGCAACGCGGCCGGGGACTTTAAAATGGTTCTTGCTTCTTTGTGTCCGTGGATGTCTGTGTGTCCGTCCATGTCTGTTCGAAGCGATAACTTCCTAACGCTTTGTTGGATTCTTCCGAAATTCGGAATATGCATTCCTTGTGGCAAGACGCCAGTCCGTATTGCATTTCAGCAACATCTGCCTGAAGGTGGCGCCACTAGTTCTTGCTTCTTTGCGTCCGTGGATGTCCGTGTGTCCGTCCATGTCTGTTCGAAGCGATAACTTCCTAACGCTTTGTTGGATTCTTCCGAAATTCGGAATATGCATTCCTTGCGGCAAGACGCCAGTCCGTATTGCATTTCAGCAACATCTGCCTGAAGGTGGCGCCACTAGTTCTTGCTTCTTTGCGTCCGTGGATGTCCGTGTGTCCGTCCATGTCTGTTCGAAGCGATAACTTCCTAACGCTTTGTTGGATTCTTCCGAAATTCGGAATATGCATTCCTTGCGGCAAGACGCCAGTCCGTATTGCATTTCAGCAACATCTGCCTGAAGGTGGCGCCACTAGTTCTTGCTTCTTTGCGTCCGTGGATGTCCGTGTGTCCGTCCATGTCTGTTCGAAGCGATAACTTCCTAACGCTTTGTTGGATTCTTCCGAAATTCGGCATACGCATTCCTTGCGGCAAGACGCCAGTCCGTATTGCATTTCAGCAACATCTGCCTGAAGGTGGCGCCACTAGTTCTTGCTTCTTTGCGTATGTGGATGTCCGTGTACGTCCGTGCATGTCTGTTCGAAGCGATAACTTTCTAACGCTTAGTTGGATTCTTCCGAAATTCGGCATACGCATTCCTTGCGACAAGACACCAGTCCGTATTGCATTTCAGCAACATCTGCTTGAAGGTGGCGCCACTAGTTCTTGCTTCTTCGTATCCGTGAATGTCCGTGTACGTCTGTTCGAAGTGATAACTTCCTAATGCTTTGTTGGATTCTTCCGAAATTCGGAATATGTTTACCTTGCGACAAGATGCCAGTCTGTATTACATCTCAGCAACATCTGCCTGAAGGTGGCGCCACTGGTTCTTACTTCTTTGTGTCCGTGGATGTTCGTGTACGTCCGTGCATGTCTGTTCGAAGCGATAACTTTCTAACGCTTTGTTGGATTCTTCCGAAATTCAGCATTCGCATTCCTTGCGACAAGAGGCCAGTCCGTATTGCATTTCAGCAACATCTGCCTGAAGGTGGCGCCACTAGTTCTTGCTTCTTTGCATCCGTGGATGTCCGTGTACGTCTGTTCGAAGCGATAACTTGCTAAAGTTTTGTTGGATTCTTCCAAAATTATAATACGCATTCCTTGTGACAAGACGCCAGTCCGTATTACATTTCAGCAACATCTGCCTGAAGGTAGCGCCACTGGTTCTTGCTTCTTTGAGTGCGACAAGACACCAGTCCGTATTGCATTTCAGCAACATCGGCCTGAAGGTGGCGCCACTGGGTCAAAATAGATTTTTTTTCCGTGTACATCTGTTCGAAGCGATAACTTCCTAATGCTGTGTTGGGTTATTCCGAAATTCGGAATACGCATTCCTTGCAACAGGACGCCAGTCCGTATTGCATTTCAGCAACATCTGCCTGAAGGTGGCACCACTGAGTTTCTCTTCTTCTTGTCCGTTCCAGTCAAAATGGGCCTTCAATTTTGCTATATGAAATCATTCTATTCCACATCATATGATTTACCCTAAAGCTTTTGCATGAACCATATTTTATTTCAGAAGTATAATGTGAAATAATTTCCCCGCAGTACTGAATCCCTGATTTTTGAATTTCGTGTCATCTTAAACGAAGGACAACATTCCCTTCAATTTTGCTAACAAATAATTGTATTGCACATCATAGGATTTACCCTGAAGCTTCTGCACGAATCATTTGTCTACACACGTATATTACTATATTAATTACAACTGTGTTCCTAATGTTTGGGTGCACACTGTGCATATGATCAATTTCCTGAATTGAACTGAATTCAACCTTGCTGGTCTTCAGACTGACAGATGATGGCATGCAGTTGTCAGTGCAGTTGTTCATGTACAGGGAGCTTTCTATGAATGAGTTGCAACCCCAAAGGCTTAAAATTTATCAGGCACAGACCCATGTTTTTACCCCTCGGCCATTTTTGGCCATGGGGTATTGTCATCATCTTGTACGTCCGTCTGTCCGTACGTCCGTTCGTGAGCGAGATAGCCGAAAAACTGTTTCGCTGATGAATTCCAAATTTGGTATGCTTATTTGCCTAGTCAAGGACCAGAAGCCTATAGAATTGGGACCTGATTGGGTGGGAACCTTAGCAGCCATCTTTAATTTCATGCAAAATGGATAATGATCCATATCTGGGAAACCATTCAACTGTTCAATACGAAATTTGATATACATCATCGATACATCAAGCAACTTTCAACGAATTACCAAACAGGCTTTTCTGATTAGCTGGGAACCCTGGATGCCATCTTTAATTCATACGAAACCGATAATGATAGCATACATATCTCGGTTACCATTCAATTGTTTTATATGAAGGTAGGTATATATCATCAATACATCCAGATACTTTGAATTGGGACCTGATTGACTGAAAACCTTTGGTGGCCATCTTTAATTTTTAATAGGCAAAATCATTAATGATCTATCTCTGATTCCGTTGGAGTGCTCAGTGGAAAATTTGGTATACATCATTGATGCGTCAAGAGACTTACGATGAATGACAGATCTGGTTTCTCTGATTGGGCGGAAATCTTGGCGGCCATCTTTAATTTATTCAGAATCTTTAATGATGTTTATCTCTGATACCATTCAAATGTTCTATACGAAACTTGATTTACAGCATCGATGTATGAAGAGACTTGCATTAATGAATAACCACATTAGTTCCTCTGAGTGATGGGAAGGATGGGCAACCATCTTTAATTTATGTAAAATCATTAATGATCTCTATCTCTGAAACTGTTCAAATGCTCAATGTAAAATTTGATATACATTATCGATGCATCATCTCGGTTACTTCTACACGATGTGCCTAGGATACAGTACTATACTATACCCAATTTTTTGTAATTCAACATCGCAGAAAACCACCATCGATTGCGTTTTCAATGGTAAAAGGGTTAGGAAAGAACTAAAAATACACTTCAATGCAGAGTGATTTTGATTGACGCCAGAAATCGCTCAAAACGCTTCTTCGGCGATCTAGACCCCAGGAGCATCTGGGGCCTGGGCGGCCCCTGGATCCTCACCTAAAGTGCAATGATAGTGGCCGTACCACTTTGAATTTGCTTCCGACGCCCCTGTATTAACAGACAGTGTCAACGTACTGTTCCAGCTGTCTCCCGTTCAGTGATTGGTCATTCGACCCCGCCATTTTAAACTAATACGAGCATTTTCATTGGATCACTATTAGATAAGACCCACCCCAATCTTCATACACAACCACGTGACTGTCTCAGTTGACTGATGACATAGCGCGGCCTCGTTTTTGATTTCAAAATCTGCCGTCTAACTGGGAAAATGTTGTTGCTGCTGCATCAGCCGATCATTAGCCCGGCCCCTGTAGAGGATACTATAGGCTAATACATGTAGGCTACCATGCCATGAGATGATGCTTGGGATTGCATTTCGCTCACTTGCACCTACAGGTGGCGACAACTGGTGGCAATTTAAAATTTGGTTTCCGGGCAGTAGGTTGAGGATGCCTTCAGCTTCTCGTCAAATTTAGTTTGCAGATAATGCCTTGAGATGTCACTTGGGGATGCTTCTCGGTGCTTCACTGCATGGAAACTATATCACAGAAGCAATCAACTTTCAGTCAATCGTTCGGAGTTGATCTTAAAACTTGGCAAGGCAGAAAGACCCTTCCACATCCATTGCCCATGAAGCAGCAGTTGCCTCCCTCATGTATATCCCCTAAGACCAACAATGCTAAAAAATATTGCTGCCATTTCGGCGGGGGACCTAGCATCCTCTGGCTGCTTGTTGTTTTGGTCTTCCCGTGTTTCTGATTTTCATACTCGTCTGCAAGAGGTCATGTTCCAATTTTGGGTCTATACGGATCGGTGGAGGAGTTTATACATGTACTCAGGCTCTGTCGCCATTTGATCTAAGGGGCCTTTGTTCCAAATACTTGGGACTGTAAAGGGCAACGCATTTCTATTGCCACACCGTTCCAAGCGAGTGGACGTACTAAACCGCCATTGTTCACAGAACATGGGGCTACCAGGGAAATACTAGCCGTGTTACTGATCTACCTCGGTAGTCTTCAGTTGTACATATAGCGAATTGTTCAGAGCGAAGGTGTTCCATGTAACTTTAAAAAAAATCTGAACACAAGTGCAAACTTTGCCGGATCAAACGTAGGCAATATTAAAACCCTTATATTAAGGGTAATGTAATTCCAAAATAACGAATATTGTAATATTAAAACTGTAAATGGAGAAATGTAGGTAGCTGACGTATTTCAGAGTACAGCCCCAACCAGGTTCAGTCAAATCTCCCGAAAGAGAAATATCTAATTATGCGCAAACAATTTAAAACAGGAGAAACGCCGTATGATACCGTAAATTATTACCCGCTACAAGTCCAATGTATTCATCCGTTAATGAGACAAATCTTGCCCTATCTATATTTAAGGCTACCTTTCTATTTTAACTTTTCAGGCAGCCTAAACTTCGAGTATGTGAATTGAGTGGAAGGGGGGAGAGGGGGGGGGAGGGCGTCCAGGTTAAACATCATACATAGCTCCACACACACACATCATATACATATATCTCTCCCTTGTCTGAACCTACCACTCTTTGTTAGACATTATTCAACTACTTTCAAGGCCATCCATTCTTTAAATGCATTCATCCCTCCCCAAATAACATTCCATTGTAACCATCCACTTCTTTGTAATATACATGTAATGTGTTTAACATAACATACTTGCATTGGAAGACTATACAGATAGATAGATAAGACTTTATTTGCTCCTTATGCCCGAAGGCTAATGGCACAGCATGTTAAACATGTATTTCAACATACGGGCCTTTCATTCCACAGAACCGGCTGTAAGGACTGTAAGGGGCAATGCGTTTATATTGTCACACCGTTCCAAACCAGTGGTCGTACTCAACCGTCGTTGCTCCCAGAACACTGGGGTATAATGGAAATACTAGCCGTGTTACTGATCTTCCACTTCGCTTGTCTTCAGGTTTACGTGTATCAGTGAACTGTTCAGTGCAAAAGTGTTCCATGTATCGGTAACTTTACAAATTTTCTGAATACCAGTGCAAACTTCGACGGACCAAAAGTAGGTAATATAAAAACCGATATATTCCTACGAAGTAGGCTACCATCTACCATCTACCATTTGTCCGGTAGTCAGCGAGTCCATTCGAATCCTTTCGTCGGCAAAATAAGGATAACCGATGACATTAGAACCTTGATTTTTTTGCATGAAGGTGCATTATGTGACTCTTACCAGCAACTTCTGACCTGACCTACTTTGATGAAAACTTTGGGTGATTTTTGATGAAAATCTAATGCCTACTCTGCTTCGCAGGTCCTGTGACGTCAGCCACACTGCCATGTTAAGATGGTGTAATTCCAAAATACCGAAAATATTGTAATATTAAACCTGTAAATGGAGTAGTTGGCGTATTTCAGAGTACAGTCCCAACCAGATCTTCGCAGGAGGAACTTCTAACTTTTGCCGGCATCATTGAAAACTGTTGACCGCTTCTCTCTTGCAGGAAACAAGCCTATGTTTATGTATACTATGATTGTCTTTTTTTCAATTTGGTGCTAATACTGTTATATGGAATATGGAATAGATCTTTGGATTATGGACGCGGATATTATTTATTGGACGACGGCAGAATTATGAATGACGAACCAGACGCTTGTAATTTTGAGCACAAACCAATTTAAAACACCAGAAACACCCACATGACCAATAGTATACATTGAAAAATCATTAGGAAAATCCCTGCATATTAGAAGTATACACTTTATTTTTTTAAACATACAAAACCCCTTATATATTTAACTTAATATATTTTAAATATAGAATTATAAACACACCATTTTACCTTTTTATCATTTGTGAAAGGGGGCGGGGTTATACCCCCAAATAACCCTCCATTATAACCCCACCCTCCTTTGTTAAACACCTTACGGATACACATGTATTTCTACATCCGGGACCTTTCATTCTCCAAAACCTGCTGGCTCCAAATGATCACGTGCTTTTCTACATCCGGGACCTTTCTTTTCCCAAAACCCGCTGGCCCCAAAATGACGACGTCACGTCACGTCACCAGGTCACCAAGTGCATTTGTTGCCAGCCAGACATGTTAACTACTCACGACATTATTTTGCAAATAGAAGCAGACTAAGGTATACAAGTAGCCTGTTAAGTCCTATCCAAGGATCTGCAAGGCACTTATAAGGTTGCCTTCGGTTGGAATTGAATGAGCAAGTAGATACCACAATCAATATGTAGCCCAAGGAACACCCGGCTAGGTGCAGCCACAGGGGCTTGTTACCGTTGTTAAATGGTTAAATAGGTTGATTATACGGGGGGGTCGAGGTCGGTAATAAAGGAGGCTTTATACCGACCTCGACCCCCCATAATCAACCTATTTAACCAATTAACAACGGTAACGAGCCCCTGCCCTTGCAGCCGTTGAATCTGACAGGTTGATATTTTGATCAGTCCTAGTCCACGTTGAGAAGGCTAGCATTACGTACGAATTATTCTGTCGTGGCAGATATCATTTTTGATTTGTTTACTCTCATCCCATTGTGAGGTGTAGGGATACTGAAATCTGTCCGTTTTAAGTAGTCGTCTACTTTGGAGCTTGGCAAAAATTAATAGTTAACTCTCTCTGCATAAATTCTCTTTCTTGCAGCGTGTAGAACAAATGAAACGCTACAAAATGAGTACCATATCTCAGTGATATCGACGCTTGAAATAACTTTTATATAATTGTCTCCATATAACACTCCAATACTGTTGTTTCATGTACCGGGCCTCAATTACATATAGAGCGACGTCATAATGTTTTCATGCGCACTGTCACAAAGGTCATTGATGCCATATAAGGGTGCACTCCAGGGATACTTCTAATCGGCATGAAATAGACCATGGGTCCGTTTTCGGCCACCAATTGTCGTAAAATCTTCAACCCAAATCACTTATATGTATATATTTTTTGAAAGAGCATGAATAAACTATTATTTTAAGACATAGCACTGGTATGTTATAGAAAAATGAATCTCGAACATTCCTCTCCCCAGCTTGCTTCATTTTTCCTAGAAAACCTCTTAAAATGTCGAAAAATTGTCAAATTCGGGTCAATTTCCAGAAAAATCTGTAAGAGCGATTTCAATTAAACTTCTTACTCACGTTCCCTGGTCCGGTCTTAACTTAAAAAGGCAAAAAAAATTGGGGCTCACCTGCCCGTTTTTTGTCAGATTTTCTTCACGTAAATGCGTCCTGATTTTTAGGCATACCCAAGGGGCATAACTGAGGCAGAATTTTTTTTACTCCATGTTCCCGATCACCGTGTAGACGAAGCCAGCCATCGATCTGTACGTGCTCGTTTGCAGCGTGCAAAACACGGGCAGTCTATCTTATTATGAAATTAGACCGGGGCCATTACTACGAAACTATGGAGAGCCACCTTAAGGGGCAGGGTGTTTTTAGCGAAATTAATTATTCACATTTATCGTAATCTGGGAGTGTTTGCGAGTATGGCGGTATACAACACTTGCCAGTTATACATATTATTGTGGGAAATCCGACCGATAACTTTCCCCCATCCAATCTTTGTTTTGATCACTTTTGCCAGCTCTAGCAGGATTTTCGAGAACAACACTCGAAATTAACCCATTTGCTTTTAATAATGGACATCCATTCAGCAATATGAAGGCCGTGGTTGCTTTTCCGTTTCCCAATGATACCATCTGTACGTGCTCGTTTAGCGTTGATAATGCTGAATAGGATGGCATTATAGATATAAGCTACTAAGAAGACAAGAAGAATTATGATGTAGCAAAACACGGGCAGTCTATCGTATTATGAAATTAGACCGAGGTCATTATTACGAAACTGTGGAGATCCACTATAACTAATAGCAGGCGGTACGTGTGAGTGTCGCTTATATTCCATGCCCAGTGAAATTGCCGAATGATAAACCTCTATGACCGTATACGGCATTGCTGACCTTTGTGCTAGTAAATACGAATACATTATGACGTCTCCCTATGTTATTGAGCCTCGTTACATGAAACAACTGTACTGGAGTTTTATATGGAGGGAACTGTAAAGTTATTTCAAGCGTGATATATTAACAATATCATGGAGCAATGGTGGTATTTGTGGAGTTCAGTTTGTTCTACATAATGCAAGAACTAAAATTAATGCAGAGTTAACTACTGATTTTTGACAACCTCCAAAATGGAAGACTAATTAGAATGGACAGATTACAGCATTAGGAAAATCAGCCTGTTTTTAAAAATTCCATAAATCAAGATGTAGGCGCTAGAAATGAACGTGATCTACTCCCTAAACTTTACGAGTATCTTATGCTACGTTTATATGTATATATAAGCGTGTGTGTGGACCGGGACTTAGTTCCGAAGATAATATGATACGCGTGCGAGAAGTAACTTGGCCTTGTTCAACCGAAGTATGTGAGCAAAATTGTCGTTCAGATTTATTACGCTTTATGGAAATCAAGACCGGTAAAAATTCATCGATAGTGTTAAAATCTGATCTCTGCAGTTGTTGACAGGACTCGCAATGAAACCGTTCGGGCTGACATCAAAGGTAGCTTGGCCAAAAATGAATTTCAAGCCATTCAAAATCCAAATACCGCTGCGGATTGGGATAGCGAGGTGGCGGAACACGCTTACTGATTGGTTCAATTGAAATGAAAAGGCTCGATCTATTTGTATCCAGAACTTTCATGGGTCAGCGAACCGAACCATTGTATCGATCGTAACGGATCGATCGGTACATTGGCTCGCGAGGGTGATTTATTGAAGTGGGTAGTAAATCTCACATCGTGTCAGTTACACAACACCCAGAGTGACATTCTTCAATATTTCTTAACTTCTATCAATCCATCACTTCAAATATGAAGCCTATGGGCGAAGGAACTTAATTCCTGAAGTTTAATATGCCACACTGTTTATTATGCCATCAGTCCATTACACCTGCAAACAAACGTTACAACTCTAATTTACCACAATAACTTCGGATAATTAAAGACAGAGCTTTGGGAATTGTTACAATGTGACCTGTACAGACATTTGATCAAGGAATATCGATCGCTCAACGACATTGGAACAACTGTGGTTTATTTGCAGGTGGCTAATTGGTTATTTCAAAAAGGGAGTTGACAAGACATTGTCCATGGATGACATACCGAAAGTAATCGAGGAGCACCGAAGTACCATTCTTGCTAATAAACTTGAAAGGTAAAGTGTATTTCATATATAATACATTTATTTCTTCATTGAAATCAACCAGACTACAATTATATGCTTTTCGAGGATGGATCCATACACAAACGAACCATATACCCCAGTTATACCAATCTGAATAATATACAAATAATGTATGTTGTAGCGTGGGGCCTACAACAAGCACGCAGCGCGAGTTGTGCGTCACCTTTCGAGAGCTGACAAATCATCATGTCCCACGCCAGAGCATGCAATATTTGTTTTATTATACATAATGCCATATTTGAATAAAATGGAGACTTTAAAATCATGTGAATGAGGATGGTATGGTAAAGTAAGAATATCGTGTTCAACACTGCGCGACCGTTGATTTCAAAACGCTGTGTCAAGATCGACTTTTCGGCCTCAGCTTGTTTTTCGACTCAATCGCATAATTTGGAGGAGTAACGTTCTCGGTGATCTTACGTACCTTTTTAAAAGATGCCAAATTTATTTCAGTCAATTACCAAATCACATTCACTGATTTCTATCACCAACGAGCGACGTATAGCCCAATTCGGAAAGGGTTTTGTCTAGCTTGTTCCACTAGGGGCGTATTGGTGCAGCGAACTTCCGGTAAGTACCAAAGGCCCTCACAATTAGTTTCAGAAATTAAATATTCTATTTTTCTAGAAAATTGTCTTTCTACTGTTCATGTATACATGACCTATCGGTTGATGTAGAATATATAAATAGAATAGTTATTAAAAAAAAATATTCTGGAATAGTTTACAAATATTTTATTCCCAATAATTGCGGGTGCTTTCTGGTAAGTGTGGAATCGAGGCGACTTCTTCCCGGAAGCAGCTTTTCATACCTCGGCAGTATTCACGGGGAGATCAGACACTTTCTGGAAAGGGCTATACACATCAGGCCGACGTATATACACAACAATCTTCGTTTCGGGGAGTATGTTGGCGTGCGCGCACTATGGGAGGCATCTCTTTATGGTAGGCCGTCAGTGCCAAAACCTCGGTCATTTAGACCGCGGTGTAAATCGAACTTATGCCGCGGTGTAAATCGAATTTATACCGCGGTGTAAATATTTTTGACTCGCAATGCAAGAATCCGCGCAATGCATGCATCACTCGCAATGCAAGAATCCGCGCAATGCATGCATCACTCGCAATGCAAGAATCCGCGCAATGCAAGCATCACTCGCAATGCAAGGATGGCGAGTGGATTTAATTTATTTAGTTGAATATTTTTTACTTGCAATGCAATCCGCGCATTGCGAGGAAAAAATATTTACACTAAATAAATTAAATTCACTCGCCATCCTTGCATTGCGAGTGATCCTTGTATTGCGCGGATCCTTGCATTGCGAGTGATGCATGCATTGCGCGGATTCTTGCATTGCGAGTCAAAAATATTTACACCGCGGTATAAATTCGATTTACACCGCGGTATAAGTTCGATTTACACCGCGGTCTAAATGACCGAGGTGACCGGCCTACCATATCTCTTTGTCCGGCAGATGTCGCCGTGGAACATTTGTCACGTTCAACGCTCCGCCGTGGTACATGACATTTATTCAACGGTAAGGCAGGATATGCACGAGATTAAAACCCCAGAGAGATAAACTCTTTAACTGTATCGGACCATATTTATTAAATCTATTTGATGATACTATTTCCCTATTTAGATGGATAATGAGTACAACCATCCAAGCAGTAGAAAACAGTGTAGCGAGATATGTACACGAATGTATGGTGTTCCATTTCGGTCATTTTTGCGTCGCGCGTCGCAGGCGACGGGAAGGGCGACGTCGCCCACGACGTCACCCGCGACGTCGCCCTTCCCGTCGCCCTTCCCGTCGCGTTCTTATAATGTTAAGAGATAGAACGCGACACGACCTCGCCCTTTTTAAACGCGACGTCGCCCACGACGTCACCCGCGACGTCGCCTTTCCCGTCGCGCGTCGCGCGTCGCTTTAATCAACACGACGCGATGGGCGACGTCGCCGTTCCCGTCGCGTTCTTATAATGTTAAGAGATAGAACGCGACGCGACGTCGCTCTGTTTTTACGCGACGTCGCCAACGACGTCGCCCTTCCCGTCGCTTTCCGGTATTTTAGGACAAAATCGATCTGCGCATGCTTAGGGAGCAGCTATTGCGACGTGGATCGTATGGCGAGGCCGTCATTTCATGAATGATCTCTGCCACTATCGATGAAGAAAATGTCAGCGTAAATGAATAATGATTATCCTGCATTATCGTATAGCTTTTAAATGGTGTTAAATATTAGTCCATGCTTGGAATGATGCCTGTTATGAAGTTATCTCTCGGAAAGTCTGCAACTCGCTGTGTTGTACTGTACAAATTATATCTTCGCTTCCAAAAAATATACGCAACCCCCACATCCGTACATCGTCTTGAATTTCTTTATTCCCATTGGATTTACGCGTGTGTGTATGTGTGTGTGGATTTTCTGTGTGCTTTTATGTGTTTGTGTTTTTCAGTTGTTCTTACAGTATACCTCCTTATGTGACCACATTTACCAGGCCGTTGAAAATATCCTTTTATTTACTGCTGTCCAACACTATATACCGTTACTTAACCTGTCACGTCCCGACAGATTGTAGTGTAGATCTATAAGCTTTCAATTTAGCGGAGAGAGATAGTCCCATAACTCTCAAAAAGAAAAAAAAGAAAATTATGATGGAATTGAAGTTATTTCTTTCTACTCTTTCTAAGAACTGACTGAAGAATATTAGTACTTCTGCACTCTTTAAATCGTCCGGCATTTCCACGATCGTTCTAGACGATTGAACTTAAAATTCAGGACGAGTTCTTGGAGCTCGAGTAAGTTGCTCTTAACTGCAGAGATTCTTTCCTCATTTTCAAGAAAAAAAAAGAAAAAAAATCATCCTTGAAACACAATTGTCGTCAAATGGCCTGAATAAAACCTGGAACAAAATCCATGAATTATTTTAAGAGTGCATATCAACGAGATTTGAATTTTTCTTGAAATTGAGGAAAGAACCCCTGCAGTTACAAGGACGTAGACAAGTTTTCAGATTTGGGGCGGGGGGGAGAGCTATACTATGACAGCACAATAAGGCGAGGGTCCAGGGTCCGCCTAGGCCCCGGAAGCTCCAGGATCCCAGATGACTGGAGATGCGTTCTTGGCCTTTCCCAGTGAATAAAACTCAACATTAAAACGCACACGTTGTAACCAGTTTTTTTTCTTCTTTTCTTGCTTTTATGTGTGGGTATTTTCTTTCCAGGGTTATTAAACCTCAAACTTGGTCAACACAAAAAACGTTGTGGTTTTGGAGGGAATACGTGTTTTGTACATTTTGGAGGAAATTTATACAGTAGTTTTGTGGGTTCCAAATCACGGTGACTTGCGGATCACTTTCCTAATGAACGCCTTATATTTCTTGCAATAAAGCATCTGTGTAAATCTTTTCTATTTTTATTGGAACGTCTGTTTCTGTGGACCCAAATAAATGTCGAACAACCGACCTGCGTTGTTTGTTTCTCGGTCAGTTCGGCATGGTAATGCTTCCGGTACCACGCAATGGCAAATTCACGCTGGGACAAAAACGCGTGTGATTTCTTAAGTGTTGAATCTACGAGAAATAAAATGGCTTTAAGTGGTAATTTCAGTATTCGTTTCAGTGACTGAATCATATTAATGGTCAAACACATAATGCGGCATTAGAGATGTCAATTCCGGATTACGAATTGTGACATTGTAGACTGCACATGGACAAATGTCTCTTGGGCAAAGTTATTGCTTTAGAATAATTTTAAGTCACAGAACGGGATAGTCTTCACCCCCTCCCCCCCTTCCTCCACCCCATCACACACATACCAAAGATTTCAAAATTAAAGATTTCATTATTAAAATTGGGAAAATATATCTGTGTGTCCTTTCCTCTATTTTCTTTTGTCCAAATATAGATGCTAAATAGATGTCCGATGTCCATTTAGAGAGTTTATATATTGTAATCTTGAATATGCGAGTAGAATTCGTTCAGCTGTCAGAAACACGATGGAACGTGTGTCTAACTTTCTTTAATTTGAATCTGAATTCCATGCAGTATATCAGGTCAGCTGGGGAAACAGTTTCGACAGGTTCCTATTGAACCAGGTCCGTCAGGTTCAATCTTAAATGAATGGTGTCGTCCGTGAACAAATAACGAACTATCGAAATCCTGAGAGAATTAATTTAATTAGTGAGGATAATTTCCGTATATGGCATGGTCAGACAGATCAGGCCGTCGTTGTCTATGAACAATTTCTGCCTCAGTAATGGCAATCCAACAAAGTCCACATTTTTCGCCTATTGGGATATTGGTGATAAATGACCACTCAGGCTTTACAAAAATATATATATATATTCCCAGCGGCTGTAACGACCGCTAGATGGCGTGATCCGCTTCTTACCAAAGTGATTCGCAACTGCCCGCGCTGGTGCACTGAGACGGACATGATTTTCTCATTGATTTACAAGTTCGATTAGAGAATTTTATACATGCAATTATCGACGACAGATTTTCGTAGAAAATAAGGCCAAGAATCACTCTCAACTCTTTAAAACACGAGCGCCAGGAGTCTAGATGTAAATGGCGATTCGGAACTCGATCCCCTATTAACTGTATGCTTAAACATGCCTCGTTTCCTCTGCTTGACCATTTTCCCCTCTGACAAACACGAAGTGGGGAATATGTATTTCACAAACACATCTATCTTTTGTTTGTCTTGCAAATATTTGGGGGGGGGGGTCCCATGCCCCCCTTGTCTACGGCCATGAGTTAAGAGCAACTTACCCGAACTCCAAGAACTCCAATTGTCGTCAAACGTCTAGTACGATCGTGGAAATGCCGGATAATTCGAAGAGTGCAGAAAAACTAATATTCGTCAATCAATTTTTAGAAAGAATAGAGAGAACATAATTCTCACAGTAAAATGACTTCAATTCCATCATAATTTCTTTTTTTTCTTCTTCTTTTTGAGAGCTATAGGACTATCTCTCTCTGCTAAATTGAAAGCTAAAACATCTACTACAATCTGTCGGGACGTGACAGGTTGAGTACCGGTATACAGTGTTGGACAGCAGTAAATAAAAGGATATTTTCAACGCCATGGTCAATGTAGTAACATAAGGAGGTATACTGTAAGGATATCTGAAAATTGAAAACACACAAACACATAAAAGCACACATAAAAGCCACACACTCATTCACGCGTGTACGGATGTGGGGGTTGCGCATATCTTTTGGAAGCGAAAATATAATGTGTACAGTACAACACAGCGAGTTACAGACTTTCCGAGAGATAATTTTATAACAGGTATCATTCCAAGCATGGACTAATATTTAACACCGTTTAAAAGCTATACGATAATGCAGGATAAGCATTATTCATTTACGCCGACATTTTCTTCGTCGATAGTGGCAGAGCTCATTCATGAAATGGCGGCCTCACCATACGACCCACATCGCAATAGCTGCTCCTTAAGCATGCGCAGCTCGATTTTGTTCTAAAATACCGGAAGGCGACGGGAAGGGCGACGTCGCTAGCGACGTCGCGTTTAAACAGAGCGACGTCGCGTCGCGTTATATCTCTTAACATTATAAGAACGCGACGGGAAGGGCGACGGGATGGGCGACGTCGCGAGCGACGTCGTGGGCGACGTCGCCCATCGCGTCGTGTTGATTAAAGCGACGCGCGACGGGAAGGGCGACGTCGCGTTTAAAAAGGGCGACGTGGCGTCGCGTTCTATCTCTTAACATTATAAGAACGCGACGGGAAGGGCGACGGGAAGGGCGACGTCGCCCTTCCCGTCGCCTGCGACGCGCGACGCAAAAATGGCCGAAATGGAACAGCATACATAACCCAGACAATGTTACCGTACGAGTTTTACGCTGTATTATATGGGAAAATTTATTCTGTGACAACATCAGATGCACATGGCGAAGTCCTATGGAATGAACATTCTCATTGTTTCTCTTTTTCATTCTTCCGATTTTCGTTATTGAGCATTTTCTTACGTTCGGCCCTTTCCGTATATTTTTCGACGTCGAGTAACGGCCCTCTCTCATAATACTAACAACTTACTAAGGAAATTAATATTTGGCGGATTGCTTTGTCATAGGAAGTAAAAAAGTAGTCTCTCAAAAACTCTTCCGAACATAAAATAATTTGGATATTTTTAGAAAATTAGCGACCGAATATTAGTATCTCATCTAGCAGAAGATGAAAATTATTCTCTTGGCATGTATTTAGAGCATTTCCACAAAGCCGTTGGATGCTCTGTTTCATGAGAAACGGCTCCGCCGGATCCGCCGCCGCCGCCGCCGCCGCCGCGACTTTAAACGTGAATATCTCTGAAACCGTTAAATATTTTCGGGTCAGACTTTGTGTGCTATCTCCTTAGGCCTGGGAAATTTGTCTGGTTGTGTTTCGATACCCGCTGCTCACCACTAGGTGGCATTGTAGTCAGAGCATACGTAAACCTTTCTCTGACGATTTCGTCTGAACGGCTTGTCTGATTTCTTTGAAATTTTATTACAATGGTCTTGAAGGATGGTCAATGTGCTGAAAAGGTTTTGGTGTAGCTGGCATAACTATAAAGGCAAGTTTTTTGCGTCTCAAGAAAAAGTTTTTCGTGAAATGAAAATTTACCAATTGGCCTTGAGAAATATTTAAAAACTGTTCTATTCTAGATTGCCAAGCATAAATATAGGATTGCCGACATGATAATTCCCTTTCGGTGCGAATCAAATTGCCATTTAAATGAAAAATCTCAATTATCTGACTTAATATCAAAACCTCCATAACCATTATCATGATTGAAGTTTTTTTTTCATTGAACTCTTATGTGCCATCTCCCTAGGGCTTTAGATTTCACCTGCTTGTTTTTCGTGGCATTTGGTCTTCACTTTGTGGTGCTATAGACATGAATGCAGGTAAACATGTGTAACATCATATCTTCTGAACAACGTGTTTGATTTCCATGAAATTTGGGTATAATGATCTTGTAAGATAGGCAAAGGACTGACAAGATTTTGTTGGTAGTGTTGGCGAATCATGGAGACGCATTTTTGCATCTCAAAATGCATGTAAGATTTTGTTTTCACAAAAGTGGAAATTTGGTTCTTAATCAGGGAAAAGTAATTCTGTTTTGCTGAACATGAATGTTACATTTCCAGTGTTATAACTCACATCCCTTGTAAGCCAAATGACCATTTTTTTTAATATATGACATTCTCATGACTTTAGTTTGAATAAAATCACAAATTATCACTCAGTTAATGCTATTTTTTTTGTTCTATGTGGAGGTCCCCAGAATTGATTTGAAACTCGAGATGTGAAATTGCGCATACCGTTGCATTTTGACAGCATAGTTACAACTGTTGATAATTATTTTTTGAACTAAAAAAGTAGAAAGATATTTCAAGTGGAACTTCTACATACCTGCTATATGGCACATCCCACCTGGGAATTTTTTACAATTCAATTCAATTCTTTATTAGCACAGATATGCCGAGATACAGCTAAAGTCACTAACAAAACAACAAATTAGTTACATGTATATCCAATTGAAGTAATCCATTGGGACCACTGATGATTTTCCAATAATAGAGAAGAAAAGCAAATCTGAGTAGGGATGACAATTTCATTCTGTATATTTCGCTAATAGTTATAGCATCTTCAGCAGTGAACAAAGTTACAAACAGCTCAGTAGTATACAGCGGGCAAAATAAGTCAGTGTAAACCCGGATGTAGAGGTCATAGAGGTCAATGATGAATATTGACCAATCAAATGCGTGGATGTAGTTAGACTGCGCATGTGCAGAATTGGTGGTGACGTCATAAGTGTGTATGTGCGCGTGAGGGACAGTGGGAGGTGGGACAAGATGGCGGCCTGTTTTAGTGTCGTGTGGGAGGTGGGACAAGATGGCGGCCTGTTTTAGTGTGTTGTGGGAGGTGGGACAAGATGGCGGCCTGTTTTAGTGTGTTGTGTGGGAGGTGGGACAAGATGGCGGCCTGTTTTAGTGTGTTGTGTGGGAGGTGGGACAAGATGGCGGCCTGTTTTAGTGTGTTGTGTGGGAGGTGGGACAAGATGGCGGCCTGTTTGTGTGTCGTGTGGGAGGTGGGACAAGATGGCGGCCTGTTTTAGTGTCGTGTGGGAGGTGGGACAAGATGGCGGCCTGTTTTAGTGTGTTGTGGGAGGTGGGACAAGATGGCGGTTGGTTTTAGTGTCGTGTGGGAGGTGGGCCAAGATGGCGGCCTGTTTTAGTGTGTTGTGTGGGAGGTGGGACAAGATGGCGGCCTGTTTTAGTGTGTCGTGTGGGAGGTGGGACAAGATGGCGGCGTGTTTTAGTGTGTGGGAGGTGGGACAAGATGGTGGCCTGTAGAAAAACGTATAAAAGGAGTCGATTTTTAGGGTAGGGGTGTATTCAATGCACTCTGACTTACCTGACCTGTCCAGCCTGTCTGCCTGTTTCACCATCCCTATTACTTTTTTCCATTTTACCAGTGCAAATTCAACAGACTATTACTCCGTAGCAGTTTTTCATCCACCTGAGCCCCTAGTCATGGCGTCATCATCATTTTTAGAGAGGATTGCAAAGTACCGTGTTCGTCTTATTGATGAGATGCAGCGTGTAGAAGAAATATGTTATATCCTTATGGATGGAAACATACTCCTCCAACAGCGTGTCGACGAAATCATGGCTGAGAAAACTTCTTCAGCACAAAACACAGCCCTCATCGATGGTGTACTGCGCTCTAGCCCCTATGCATTTCTAGCCTTCGTGGCGGGATTGAAGATCACGGGAAATGGAGAACTAGCGGATCTACTTGAAGCCGACGTTATACAAGATGAAGATATCTTAGCGATGGATACCACTACCGAACAGCGTACAGCTAGCAAACGTACACACACTACCCCAGAGAGTACTACACCTGCTAAACGTGGTGGACGATCTAAACGGTCTCGACTAACACCGTTAGAAATACCTGAGTCAGTGATTGAGCCAGTAGTACCCCCGCAAGCGCCTGAGAAAAAACAGATGGTGGTAGAACTTCCTATGTCTGTCCAGGAGATTAATAACCTCATCCAACAGGCCTACCAAGTAGCTCACACCGACATTTGGGAGCTCTCACCTTATTTAACAGTGAGTGTGAAAGATGAGGAAGTGCATTTTAATGCGGCGGGCTTTCACGACAGACCCGGTAAGCATATTGCCATGACCTTAGACAACTGGCAAAAACTGGAGACCCTTGAATACGCCATCGAAGCGGTGATTCGTGACCAGGGGAGTGATGAAGCGAAATTTCATGTGGGTGACGACATCTTTGTGAGCTGTGCTTATTTCAATGACCAGCTCCTCGTCCACATCCGTAAATGGCGAAAACGGTTAGATACCCAAGAGCTTGTTGCCTGTCCTCAGGGTGTCACTTTGAAATTAACAGCGTGGCGGAAGTTGCAGAGTCTCGCAAGTTCCATTCGTTCAGCTCTGGTCTACCAAGTGACTCACTATATTTACCTGAAATACATCGACACAGTCCTCCATCTGATCAGACCTCAAATTCCACAGGACACTCGAGTACCTTCATACGCAATGATCACTGAAGCACTGGAGGCCGTGACGGAGCCGCAAATAGTCCTGGGAGTTGAAGCGGCCTGTCCTCCCAAAATTCCACGTGAGGAGATTATCACGTACATTTATGTGCATCAAGGACGAAAAGATGATGATGAATTCAAACAAGTCTTGTTGAAGAATTATTGAACAGAACTAGTGTTGAACAGAACATTTTACCATACACATTCATTGAAGTGGCTTGAGAGCGTATAATTGTATTTAAAATTCACAGGTTATTTTTTTACTGTTAATTGTATTAAATGCAGAACTATTTAAAAATTCAGAGTTTTTTTTACTGTTAATTGTATTTAAATATTCAATACTCAGATATAATTGTATAAAAATTCAATACCCTTGTGAACACGTTCATTCTATTTGTGTTAATAAAAAATAGTATAAAATTAAAAAAAATGCTTGTTAGTGTTCTTTTTTTAAATTATGCACAAGACCGATATGTCAATCTCACACCCAGTCCATTACATCGCCCTTCATGAATGCTTCACTTTGATACCTCAC
The DNA here is from genome assembly GCA_036873755.1 of Hanleya hanleyi. Taxonomy (NCBI): domain Eukaryota; kingdom Metazoa; phylum Mollusca; class Polyplacophora; order Lepidopleurida; family Hanleyidae; genus Hanleya; species Hanleya hanleyi. Next base: position 139,706 of record JAVTVY010032528.1, read on the forward strand.
TCCATCCCATCGGTCCATTAGGGGCTTCCCTAGATGCCAAAACGTCTATTTTCATACCTTAGGGGGGCCGCGCATGCGCAGAATCACCCTAATTCAACCCCATACTCAGTCCATCACATGCTCCTTCACCTAAGCTTTAATTTGATACCTCTCTCGACCCACTACCTCCAAATTAAAAAAAGAGTGTATTTATACACTCCTGAAGGAGCTAAAAAAATTTTTTGCAGGTAGAGGGTCGAGTGAGGTATCAAATTGAAGCTTAGGTGAAGGAGCATCTGATGGACTGAGTATGGGGTTGAATTGGGGTGATTGTGCGCATGCAAATACCCCATCGGTCCATTAGGGGCTTCCTAGATGCCAAAACGTCTATTTTCATACCTTAGGGGGCCGCGCATGCGCAGAATGCCGATAGTTCAATCCCACATCCAGCCCATTACATGCCCCTTCACCTCAGCTTCAATTTGATACCTTACTCGACCCCATGGGTTCATTATTAAAGAAAAAATTGGGGCTATTCCATCCACCTTGCTTACTCCCCTGTCCCCCCCTCCAATTTACCCCTCCCCTTTCTTAATTTCAATATTTAATTGTTAAAAAAACATATAAAATGAAAAAGATTTTTTTTGGCTTCATGAATCTTTTTTTACATTTTATTCAATGATAAAAAATTTTTTTTTGGCTATTCCATTTCCCTCCCCCCCTCCCCATGTCCCCCCACTGCAATGTTTCCCCTTTTTTTCAATAATTTCAAAAAAATAGTAAAAAAAAATTTTTCTTTGATTTTTTTGGGGGAAAGGATGATGGAGTCTGATGTTAATTTTTGTGCTTTTGTTGAAGTTCTCTTCCGGGAAAGATGGTTGGCCCTGAAAAGGGCCTTTGAAGTGTTACACGACCACACTTATTATGCACGGTAAATCCGTTTAACGGCTCCCACGTGTTTCCGGCATATGGGGCACTTTACTTTGAGATGGTTTTCTCCGGCTTCAAGGCAATGACATCCATCTCCCGCACAGGTGAGAGTTACCCAACACTCTTGACACACACACAAGTGTCCACACGGGAGTACAGCATATTGGCTTTCTTGATCAGTGCAGATGCTACATTTGGTTTTTTTGTCCTCTTTATGCAGTTTTTTGGTCAGTTTATTAATCTCTGCACACATATTATTATTGTTGTCTTCCATCGTCTGAATCACTGTGTTGAGGCGGGTTATCTCGGCTTCATCCAAAGAGCTTGGTTGTGTTTCCGAAGTGGATGGAGTTTCAGTCGTCGTTATACTTGGCGTTATTGCAGGTGTACTATTTAACCATGGAAGTGTGTCTTCATCTCCATCAGTAATAGTTTCGTTTTGTTCTTGTAGGGTCTCCATCCTGTTTATTTCTGGGTTTTGGTCTTGTCTTTCCCGTCGCAATCGGTCATCTTCTTCCGCCATTACCGCTTGCCTGAGTTGTGTCAATTCTTCTGTGCTTTGTATTAACCTGGCCTCGTCTTCAATAACCCGCTGAAAACTGGTGATGAGGGTTATTCCTCCGTCCTGCTCACTGCTAATGATTTCTCTGTGTTCTGAATCACCATATCTCGGATCTCTAGGTGGATGATGAGTAAATAGAGGTGTTCTACTTCTTCTGGAAGTCATGCTTCTATTTTGTAAATAAAATGTCAATTTACAGGCTATTTATAGGCAAGTGGGCTGAAGTGGGAGGTGGGACAACATGGCCGTCTGTTTGTGTATATATTGTGGGAGGTGGAACAAGATGGCGGTCTGTTTGTGTGTGTGTCTATGTTGTGGGAGGTGGGACAAGATGGCGGCCTGTGTCAGTCAGTGCAAGAATATGTTTTTGCCCGCTGTATAGCGCTGTGTTACCCAAGCCATAAAAATGTCCTATTTTTTTTCGATAAATCCGTTACCATTTTTAGGGAACTATTTATAAGACTGTAACCCCATAGTCTACACGTATTATTAGCCAGTAAAATTGAATTTTATTTCCAATATACGTGGTCTTTCACAATTCCGTACACTAATCTTACTATTTAAAATTGCTAAAAATTAATAAATAATCACCTAGTTTAGCGTTAGAGTGCTAATTTTTTTAAATAATAGACTATGAATGGCCTCACTTCAACTTGCAATAAATTTTATAAGTGCACTGATAGTTCTTGTAAAAATTACAGGCGTTTAAACTTGTCAAAGAAACACAAATATATTTTGTTGAGCGACACAGCTACAGTGCTGTCGCTCACGTCCGCGTGTTTACCCTATAAATACCCATTAATTTTTTTAATGATTCACAATTCATCTGATTGCTCAGTCATGGAACTACCCCTGGCTGACAGTATGGATATTGACACATCAGACTTGTTGACCATTGATGCAAATGAAGAACAACAACTTTCCGGTACTATGCTTAATTTGGTGCATGATGAGCCCTGGCTACAAGATATTATGAAAGATTTATTTTCTTCTACACTTGAATCCGGGAACGACCCTGCGCCAAGTACAGACCATTGTCAAGATCGCCCGGAAACACCGCAACTGGATAACTTCATCGCCCTGGCACCCATCTACCCAGACCTATACTCAAGTTTTGACTTAGACGAGCTGTTAGAAAAGGGGTTGAAAACCCAACACGACGAACAAGATGGAACCTGTGATACGGAAGAGGCGGTAAAAGATGTAAAAAAAAAAGATGTGAGAGTGCGTACAGAGAGACGACAGGAGCGGAAAAACCGCAAAGATACCCGGACCCATAGAATAAAACAGCCAAAACAAATACATGACCAGATCCATTATGTGTGGAATACCACAACAACAACATTCGGCTGTAATACAGAACGCCAAAGTGACTTGTATATACCTTGCGTGGAATGTAGAAGGCCGTTTTCGAAATATGCAATTTTTCCTTGCAACCATCAAGCATTGTGCGAAAATTGTATTCACCGCCTCGCTCAAATACCTACGTGTGTCCGACCCAACAAGCCTGTTATGTGTCAATTGCTGCCTTTGA
>JAVTVY010032529.1:0-14897 GCA_036873755.1 Hanleya hanleyi
GGAAGGATGGGCGGCCATCTTTAATTTATGCGAAATCATTAGGGATCTCTATCTCAGATAATTTTCAAATGTTCGATGTAAAATTTGGTATACATCGTCGATGCATCAACAGACTTATGTAATGAATGCCGGTTTCTCTGATTGGACGGAAACGTTTGAGGCCATTTCTAATGGCAAAAATTTTCATAATCTGTATATTTGTTACTTGACTGCTTGGTGTTCCTGAAGTCTTGTTTTAAATTGAATACATTATGAATGGCTGGCGCCCAGAGCCGAGGGGTTTTCAGATGCGCAGCTTCGTATTAGCAATTTCAAACGCTGCTTTTTGTAAATTTGCAGAAATGTTTATTTTTCTTATTCAAGAAAAGCCTTAAAAAAGTAAAAAGTTGGAGAATGAGAAATTATTTCTTATAAAACAAAGAAAATGTAAGAATATTTAAGAAAATGTAAGAAATAACTTCTTGTTGTTCTCCCACAACAAAAGTGGGAGAACAACAAGAAGTTATTTCTTACATTTTCTTAAATATTCTTACATTTTCTTTGTTTTATAAGAAATAATTTCTCATTCTCCAACTTTTTAGTTTTTTAAGAAAAAATAAACATTTCTGCAAATTTATAAAAAACAAGCAGAGTTTAAAATTGCTAAGAACAGCCACGAGTTCTCAAATCTAAATTGATGTGAAAATATTTATTACTTCTGCTATAGGGGACAAAACTGTGATTTCTCATTTAAGAATTTTCAAGAAAATTAAATTTATTCAAGCGAAAATCCATGAAAATGTTTTCAGCAGTGATTTTGTTTGGCAGCATTCGGTCATACCATATATAATATACTCGAGGATAGATTGATGTATATGGCTGCCATTTGCAACCGGTCTGCTGCTTGTGCTTGTTTTTGTAATCCGTTGAAGGTATTTCACAGGCTCTCCCGAGTTGTAGTCTGTCTAATTGTATCGACACAGCTTTATCACCCCATAGTTTTACACAGTTCACACAGTGCAGATGAGAGATTCTTGTTGTAATGCACTTGCGAATGCAGCTCTGTTCTCGGACATTCAGGCTTATTTGCTATGACGATGTGTACACATGAACAATTATTTCTGGTTGTAATATGTGTTCATGTGAGATGAAATTTTGCTGTATTTCCTGTTAGAGAAGAACCAATTTACATGGAACATTGTAGAAAGGTCAAAGAAGATTTGGTTGTGCATAACCGGATTTAAAGTTAAAAATTTCACATTATTACCTGAACATGGGTTACGGCATGGGCCAGGCCTGATGCAGTGTGACATAGAAGTCCCGATATTGCTTACCTTTTAAGTACTAAGGTTGCATCACATGTTCCCGAACATTGATTTTACTAGTTGATTTGTCTCTCTTTGCTTCTTACCTATCGCATTTATACTTGAATATACCTTGTTCAAGATCCCGACATTGCCAAATGCAGAAAGTTTACAGATCTCACATTCTGTGCTACATGAGTGCCACAATTGTCCATTCAGCATATTTAGTAACCATTTTAACATTGATTCCAGTGAAGACATACATGGCTAGTTGGTAGTTTCTTCAATTCCTTCAGTTGCTCCCCAATCCATTCGACACATCAGTGATGGATTTAGGACCCATTTATATCATGAAAAAGAGCCAAAGAGATATGATCAGATCAAGGTTTCCATATAGTTTCTCTTTTGTATTTTGGTATGTCATAAATGTTCTTTTATCACGTTTATATTTATTCTGCTTTGTTGTGTGACAGTTAATTATAGGGAAAACCACTTGAATTTATTATCCATGAAGGCAATACGAGTTCTACCTTGGAAAATATATTTCATCTCCAATTTACCGTTTTATCTGGTCTGATGGAATGTTGAACATTTTCTAATGTTATTTCTCCCTTTATATTTCTCCAGCCATATTTATGTTGCACATAGGCAAGCTATACAATTTAAAGAATTTCTCCTTATACCTAGCTGCAGAAAATCCAGAAGTTCAATGTTAATTGCATAGGAAACCCTGAAAATAAGAAGACCCTGGAAAATGAGAACACTTTTCTATGCTTCTTTGCTAGTACTAAATTTATAAATAATCCTATTTGGTTGGGTGAAATGTTTTATCTACATGTAGCTGAATGGTCTGAGCTATGGCATTCCACGGACTGAACACAGAGGAAGTGGGTATGTTACTGGGTATCATCTTGCCACCGGCAAAATACTTCAGTTGATAGGTTCATTCATATACACATGCTGGAAACAAAGCATCCATGTGATGTGAACATGACGAAACTATCGTGATGTAAACAATGTGAATGAAGTCACAACTATGGCATTACAATATGGTTTGACTTGATTTCAGTTCTTGTGACTAATGGCAAACACCATATCAATCAGTCAGGAAAGACATGCCCCCAAATAGGAGTTCACACCACGTACCTACTGAATTGACCTTCTCAAGAAGGAAAAAGTTTTCTTTGACTGATCGAGGTAATCAGGCGTTCTGAACTCTGGATGCCATTTGGTACCTGCAATGCACCAGCTACCTTTCATGATTGTGATGAAATGCCTTTTCATAGACGTGTTTGTGTCGAGATACATATATCTAGTCATATTTCAGGAAGTACTGAAGGCTTTACTTTGAAGTCACTTTGTGTGTATTAGATAATTGTGGCTATTTTGTTTTGAAGGAGCAAGTATAGTAATTGACCCTAATCCATCCATCCATCCATCCTGTATAAATACCAAGTTTCACTTCTGAAGCAAAAATTGATGGAATTTCTCAATCAAAAAGTGTAAATACAAGATGGGCACCAAATTGTTCAATCACACCATTTGAATGGTTCAGCATTTTTGGAGTATGAACATCAAGCCACACATATGGCAAAATATTCAGAAAAAAAATTAGAGACTCTAGGGCATTCTGGCTCCGAGTATCTAACCAACAGCTTTTTTTGTTACTATTAACTGATGAATTATCTGTTCATCAATGGATAATCAGTTCATCAATGGATTACTTGCTACACTTGTCCCCCATTATAACACAATGGTTGGGAGACAAAAACCTTGTACCTCACTTTGAACCGTGCTCAAGAGATGACAAACTTGTTATAAGCTGCATTGATTCCAGCCAGGGCAATAAGGAAGTCTTTTATTCTAGGTCAAGTGTTCAGAGTACCAGTATACATGTTGTCATCAGTCAACATCTCTTCCTTGCCTCTCACCATGTGGTGCTGATCACCCGTTTATGATTCCTTTTTTCTTTTTATGATACAGTGTGTCCAGTCTCGAGAGTGACTTTGCCATTCTCTCCATGCCAGAGCATGTACCCGTACTGCATGCAGGCACATTTTCATTTATGATAGACCAAGAAAGCATTGGCTGAAATATTTTTGCCGTTAGGTTATCCAACATGTTAAGCTGATATACTGTATGTGCATCCACTCTGTCCCATTTCGTGGTGGACAATATATATTGGTTGAAATTACAACACATAAAAGGGAAGTGGGAAGAGGTGTCGACAGACTGACAGAGACACACCATGCATGCCATGCATAAACAGGTTGCATGTTCGGTGTTCTGGTTAAAATCAATAAAGGGCTGTTTCACCCACAGTAGGAGGTACAGACTTTGATGTACAGTGAATATTCATTGTCGTACTTCATCTGTACCATCAAGTAAGGAATTATGTATATAGATTTCCTATGTATGTACATATACCTATAAACTATGTAATTAAGTAAATATCCGTGTTATACATTTATCTTATCAATTAACCTTCGTATAGCAAACAATGAACTTGTTTAAGTAAGATGTCAAGTTAATTGAAGAATATGTGCTATTTTCTGTCTGTATTTTGAAAGAAATTTGGATTTAAGGTTTAATTTGCAGTCTAGCAGTTTCGCAATTACATGAATTCAGCAGCTAGTACTTGGTTAAAATTCCAGTTATGCCCCAAATTCTAACGTATAAACATATTCGGCAAATAGCTCCCAGCTTTTAGAATTTCGCAACTATTAGATGCTCACCATCTTGGGTCGAGCTAATTTAAATTAACACAATTCTTTTAGCATGATGAGTTGAGAATATGTAATTTTCTCCAGATTTTCCAAAAAATTTGTTTGGTTATAGGGTTAGACAGCACATATAGTAAGTAGCATGTCTTTATGGTGTAGTTCTACCACAATCGGTCTATCTTGTCCAGCTGTGCTGTACATAATTTACTTTTTTCCCCGAATGGTTTCTTAAATTAATTAATCTTTCGTCATTGACTACATAATACAAGCTTTGCTTTTCATTCATTTTCAGTGTGTGTATTTGGATGCTGTAAACTTTGTCGACGTGTATCCATGCAGCTATCCAGGTTCTTCAGAATGAATTTGAGACAATGAATGATTAATACGCTATAGGCTAGAATTTTCAAATGCTATATGAAGAAAGCAATGGTTTACATTTTTGATGGAAAAAAAGTTTATTATATCATCAATTTCATAGCCCTCAAGAACATCATAAAACTGATTAATAAAATATAAGGGATTTATTAGTGGACCTTTCCCTATTTAAATATTAGACTAATGTTTGCACTGCCATGTGACTCCTGGCATAAATTTGTGATTCATAATTTTCCTCTCCTGCCTATGTCTACCACATGGGGAAAATTTGAGAATTGATGTAAATGTGGTATATATGCATGAAATTTATTTTATTGTTCAAGAAAGGACTGTTGAGGATAAATTCGGCAACTTAGTCGAAAATAGTTCCCATACTGTAGGCATATGAAGCAGAGATTAAAAACGAACCACAAATTAACAGTGGGAGTGACAGTCACGCGACAATGCCCCCATTGGTGTGCCTGGGCAAATGTTTGTCCAAGAATTTAATTGGAAAACCTCTTGGATGAATTTTCTGCAGACTGTATAGTACATCAAACTGAACATATGTTGGCTGTTTTAAGACTGGAATGTTGTGGTATGCTGGTGGGTTTTAAGCATTAGAGGGACCCTGGAGTGTTTTAATTCATTGTACATATACCTGTTTGTATGTGATCTTAAACTGTGAAATGTTCAATAAATACATTTTCGCAGATATGTATCTGTATAAACCTCTATGTTGTTGTTATCTTAGTATTTCTTTGAATGGGGGTGGCGTATATTAGGAACAAGCGCAAATTTGGCTTCAATATACTCCCGCACAACACAAGTTCCTAATGTATCCTAGATCTAACACACAAAATCAGGAGTTTCAATGATTTGTTGATTTTTGGGTCACAGTGACTTTGACCTTAGTTTTGGTACATGTCACATGTCCCTAATGTGTGTATAGAAACAGAAAATGAGATTTTTAACGATTTCCTGATTTTGGGGTCCGTGACCCGACCTGACCTAAATTTTGATATGTGGCTCATCTTCCCCAGCCCAACATATGCAATTAAGTTAGAATTGACCTGAAAATTGAGTGACCTTGATCTATATTTCCATGATAAAATAACTTTTTTAATTATGAGCTATATATAGAAGAGTATATTTGGAGCTAAGAATTCGGTCATGCTCTACTAGAACCTCCGTGCAAAATTTCCCCATCAATTAAGACCTAGGCAAAAGCTGACCGTGCCCAACTTCCCATGTATTTCTTATATGAGAGAACTACAGTCAACCCTACTAGATCACATTTTTGCTAATCTATTTCTAGATGTTATACATCTAATACACTGATGATAGTATATAATGCATGATTGCTGGGTGTAGACAATGACTGATAGCCGAGGGGTACTGGAGCCCAAGGGGCTATTTTGTATCTACTATCACTAAGACATGTAGCGCATTTAAAAGCAGATCAAAGTTCGTAGAGTGAGATTTACAATTTACATCAAAAGCAAGTCCGTCGAGCATGCCCCAGAACTGCTTTATGTCGTCATCTTGCTTGTATTGGTTGGTAATAATTATTTATTAATAATTGTTAAGGTGTACACCAATCAATATCGCCCGCTTTGAAGTGTCGGAAGATGCGCGGTGTATGTTCAGTGCCACCAGCGCGAATGTGTTTTGTGCTTACATGTATTTGTTGCAAATTGGAGTTTCCTTATTCCCAAAGCTGACATTTCATAATATTAATATGATTATCTGTATGTTTTCGCTTTGCTGCTTATTTTTCGTGTTCAACTAAAACTAATTTATTATGTATGTCTTGCTCAATGCGTGGTTCTTCGGCTCCAGTTTTATGCGACTGAATTTATAATCGTGTTATCATAAACTGTGTGAAGCATCATGTTTGTGGCCTAAGCCTTGCTAATATAATGAAGCTTGTGTCTTATCAGCTTACGCCGATCGATACTCTTAAAACGCTAATGTTAGATTTAACATCTAGAGTGATGGAGGAGGGAAAGCACTTAGAAAGTATTGTATTCACTGCTTTTAAGTGTTGGATACAACAGCTTACGTGTTATAAATGCAACACTTTCTAAATGCTTTCCCTCCTCCAGCATCCCAGATGTTAAATCTAACATTAGCGAATTAAGAGTGTAACTTTCCCGATGGCGCAATGTTTCCATTATACTCAGAGAAAACATATATATGAATACTAGCCCCGTGGGGCTTCCGAGGCTTGACCTGGGTTGTCGTTGTGCACACCGCAGGTCATGGTAAGAATAGGTCTCAGCTCCTCAGACAGCTTGTCGTAAGAGGCGACTAACTGAGGCACCCGTGGGGTTCCCGGGTGTGAAAAGGAATAGGACCCCACCCGTGTGGTTCCTGGGTGTGAAAAGGAATAGGACCCAACGTCGTGATATAACTGAAATATAGTTGATATTCAGTCACTCACTATATGAATAATAATTCTACTGGGAAATTGTGATTGCTCGTCTTAATGAAAACGGGGCCAAGGCAGTCAGCTCGGTCTCGTAGTCGAGAGTACGAGACGGGTTCCACAGTATATTGGGGCTAGACCACTATTAAAGATAGTGCCGATCCGTTTAGGCAACCTCTGCCAGAGAAGTGAATTGTGCGCATGCTCCATTTCGCAGGCTCCAATAACATCCCTGCCTCCAATAGCGGAAGTTGACCTTACTACGTTGCTATGACGTATAGGGGAAACCAACCAACGCACGGTTCAGTTTGAATCCGACCAAACGACTGCTTTACTGTTGCACATGAGCGAACTACTTTTCATATGCTCTGTCCAGATAAACAGGGAAAATTATCTCCAGATAATTCTTTTTAACGCTAAGACAACAGAGGTATTATGCAGACTGGAAAAGTAATCGAAATGTTCGGTAAACATCCATTTTACTATATATGATGTCACTACCGGCGATGTGCGCGAAGGCCCCGAATCCGGTCCAAAAATCTGACTGGTGGCTGGGGTGTTATTAGACCCCCAGCGAGGTGGTTGTTGTCGGAGAAGTCTCGAATTAGTGCTGTCGTATGATTTCCAAACCCGGTCCGCTCCGTAAGCGAAAAGAGCCAGCATTTCGCATATGTCCAAGCGGAAGATCAACATTATTCAACAGGGTGTTAGTAAATATATCAGCTAATAAAAATACAAGAGGATTTTTCATGTGATCAAAAACGAGCGGTCGCCTTTATTACGAAATTAGAGAGGGGGCATTCCTACGCAACAGTGGAGAGAGCATCCCTTGTTCTGGCTTGGTTGACCGATACCGCCAGACTTGCATTCCGAGGGACTTGATCTCCTCCTATACAGGGGTTATGAACCAGATAAGTAGCGAAATATTCTGCCAGAGAAAAGAAATGAACGGGCAGGAGAGAATATCGTTGGTCCCCCACTTTTCGGCACTTTTAACTGAACATGTCCCCAATTAGGAATTACAGATAGAGTGCCAGGACGTGTAGAGGTGTGTTATAGGCCAGTTTTGTTTGTGTTATACTAGAAAGTCAAATGGAGTCCGGCATATTTTTCAATATCGATGCGTGTTTAGGCTGGTTAACATTAATTTTCTGTTTAGCATCATTTTCTGAAAAAAAATGGGTCGGCCGGGCGGTTTTTTTTTGTTAATGAAATTGGTCAGTGAAAATTATATCCCAAAACCCTGCCTTGTTACGGGTGGATTTTTGTTATTCTATCAATGGATGATTTGCTGTCTTCACTATGTGCGTGGGTACTTGCAGCCAGCAATCATAAGTTTTGAAAATGGGAACCCAGTTACCTTTATTCAAACAAAAATTGGCCAATTTCCATGGCATCCGGCTATCTTCCACATGGTTTTTTTTAGTGCGAAGATCTGGCGGCTAAAACTGACACTTGCACTGAACGTGCTTTCGTAGAGCCGATAGGCCTCCACCTCGAGGAATGACGGTAAATTTTGGGTGGCCCTGAAAAGGACCGTTGCCCGCGCGACATGCGCTTTTAGCGGGATTGAGACCGTTTCCGAGAACCGTTATCATTCCGTACCGTATTATCACTCAGTCATAGATGGTTTTGAATTTCGGAAAAGATTTGAACAAATATATAACAATTTGTGTATTTTCAATTCTGGTTTATAACTTTGCAACTTTTAAATGCAAACCTAAAGCCTGTTTATCGAACTATCTGATTTGGCTGTTTCTGTCGTGCATGAACACTGACGGGGAATTCTGGAAATGAATTAGAACACGGCTGATTTGTACCATATAGAACAGAAAAGAATATCTCTTTATTTTATGATTATATTCCAAAGGGTTGACGTATACAGAGAAACAATAAATTGGCAATGTATGGCGACCTCGGCTACATATAGGTCGACAATTTGACTCTCGATTTCGGACTTCAAATTAAACTATATGCATCGCCGGGTGAATGGCGTAAACTAGTTTATTGAAAAGAAACATCGTTTGGCTTGTATCTGGATCTAGTTTCTTTCAATTTTAGTGTACATTTATTGAGAATTCTACTTCCAAGACTTCCGTCTCGGACAGTCGACTCCAAAAATGAGGGGGGAAAAAATAAAAAAATATAATTTGGGGCGGGCGAATATTTCGGAGCGGGTGGTGATGCTAAACAGGAAACTTTTTTTAATCAGCCTGATGCGAAACTAATGTCAAAATAGAAATATTAATCTATATACATTGTGTTCAGATTTGTTTCTGGGAAACCCCGTATAACGCATTTCCGGTCTAGGCGACCCCTGGACCCTCGCCTATTGGGTTGTGATAGTTGACCCCCTATGAATTTTTCCTTTATCCCCTTTCAATTACGTTCCGACGCCACTGAGAGCTGTCCGACAAAAGCTGAAGAGCCGTAGAATCAGACACTTCGTTTATGTCGAAAAATCATCTCTCACCGCCTATTTAAGATCCCGAGCAAAATATTGCCCAGATCCGATGTCGCAGAGAAGTGCCATTCATCGGCTTATAGAAATGGTTTAAGAAGGAAGTTATTTCTACATAACCATAACCATAAAATTCAATTTATTCAAACCCTAGGCAGTTACAAATTAACAAAAACAATTAGAAATTGAGCAAGTATCCACTTATCAATTCAACGTGATCGGCATTGCATCAAAGATAATCAGATGATTTACGACGATACTAAGGGAAACAAATATGTATTATCCTTGCTAATTCTCACTCACTTTGAAAATATTCACTCACAATTGTCAAATATATAATGCCCTATTGAATTTTTCTTGAATTTTTCGTGAAATAGAATTATCCTTGATATGCGCAGTGCCTATCCGTTAGGAATGTAAAGACCAACCTGTTTGTTTTAAATTTACAACATGGCCAAATGAGCAAAATAGAAATTTTGAAGACCCGTTGTAAGACCGTTCCCCGAGTAGCTGGGTATATAATACAACTGGTGCTCAGCTTACAGTACCGACAAAGTTGCTGATGGGTCTTTGCTGGTACCAGTCTACGAAACCGATTCTAGATTCTGTCTCTCGACAGACGTGGTTGCATCGTATTTTTGGGGGAGGAACTTAACCCCTCACGGCATTAGGATCATTGATGCATTCCTCCCTTGATGGATTGGTGGAGACTTGGGAACACAGGTAGCTCAAGAACTGGCCAGTGGATGGGGGTGGTAACCTACCCAGTGGTGGAGTGGAGAGGGCTTAAACCTTAAACGTGGTGTATGTTCAGTGCCACCAGCGCGAATGTGTTTTGTACTTATTTGTTGCAAATTGGAGTTTCCTTATTCTCAAAGCTGACATTTCGTAATATTAATATGATTATCTGTATGTTTTCGCTTTGCTGCTTAGTTTTCGTGTTAAACTCAAACTAATTTGTTATGTATGACTTGCTCATTGGGTGGTTCTTCGGCTCCAGTTTTTTGCGACTGAATTTATATTCGTGTTAACATAAACTATGTGAAGTATCATGTTTGTGGGCTAAGCCTTGCTAATATAATGAAGCTTGTGTCTTATCAGCTTACGCCGATCGATACTCTTAAAACGGTAATGTTAGGTTTAACATCTAGAGTGATGGAGGAGGGAAAGCACTTAGAAAGTGTTGTATTCACTACTTTTAAGTGTTGGATACAACAGCTTAGTATGTTGCATTTAACACTTACGTGTTATAAATACAACACTTTCTAAATGCTTTCCCTCCTCCAGCACTCCAGATGTTAAATCTAACATTAGCGAATTAAGAGTGTAGCTTTCATCTTTATTTCCCGATGGCGCAATGTTTCCATTATACTCAAAGAAAATGAATAATAGCCCCGTGGGGCTTCCGAGGCTTGACCTGGGTTGTCGTTGTGCACACCGCAGGTCATGGTAAGAATAGGTCTCAGCTCCTCAGACAGCTTGTCGTAAGAGGCGACTAACTTAGGCACCCGTGGGGTTCCCGGGTGTGAAAAGGAATAGGACCCCACCCGTGTGGTTCCTGTGTGTGAAAAGGAATAGGACCCAACGTCGTGATATAACTGAAATATAGTTGATATTCAGTCACTCACTATATGAATAATAATTCTACTGGGAAATTGTGATTGCTCATCTTAATGAAAACAGGGCCAAGGCAGTGGTTCCACAGTATATTGGGGCTAGACCACTATTAAAAATAGTGCCGATCCGTTAACCCCTTTAGGCAACTTCTGCCAGAGAAGTGAATTGTTTTCAATATTTTTTTCCAGTCTCTGTTGCGACGAATAATTGAAGGCCAGTGGTAGGTGATTAGAGTATGATATGTGTTTGGTTTCGCAGTGAGTTTGATTTTAACTCAAGGCCTAATAAGTTGTTGCTTTGAGGGACTATTTGGGTGCCTGTGCACCGCTTTCTGAAAGCAGAGAAAAAAGCCAAAATTATGACGTCATTTGTAGGAGCGCGCATAACTCAAAATTTCAATGGGCGACCCCCGTCAAGAAGTCTGTCCGGATGTAGCACTTGAATTAAATTACTTCTGGCCGAAATATGGGAGTCGAGACTTAATTAATGAATCGAGGAGATGTAATTACGTTAGCAATTTTTAACATTGCCGCCAATGTAAATTTTAATAGTGGTCTGGACCCTATTGTCGGAGAAGTCGTATGATTTCCAAACCCGGTCCGCTCCGTAAGCGAAGAGAGCCAGCATTTCGCATATGTCCAAGCGGAAGATCAACATTATTCAACAGGGTGTTAGTAAATATATCAGCTAATAAAAATACAAGAGGATTTTTCATGTGATCAAAAACGAGCGGTCGCCGTTATTACGAAATTAGAGACGGGTCATTCCTACGCAACAGTGGAGAGAGCATCCCTTGTTCTGGCTTGGTTGACCGATGCCGCCAGACTTGCATTCCGAGGGACTTGATCTCCTCCTATACAGGGGTTATGAACCAGATAAGTAGCGAAATATGCTGCCAGAGAAAAGAAATGAACGGGCAGGAGAGAATATCGTTGGTCCCCGACTTTTCGGCACTTTTAACTGAACATGTCCCCAATTAGGAATTACAGATAGAGTGCCAGGACGTGTAGTGGTGTGTTATAGGCCAGTTTTGTTTGTGTTATACTAGAAAGTCAAATGGAGTCCGGCATATTTTTCAATATCGATGCGTGTTTAGGCTGGTTAACATTAATTTTCTGTTTAGCATGATTTTCTGAAAAAGAATTGTTCGGCCGGGCGGTTTTTTTTTGTTAATGAAATTGGTCAGTGAAAATTATATCCCAAAACTCTGCCTTGTTACGGGTGGATTTTTGTTATTCTATCAATGGATGATTTGCTGTCTTCACTATGTGCGTGGGTACTTGCAGCCAGCAATCATAAGTTTTGAAAATGGGAACCCAGTTACCTTTATTCAAACAAAAATTGGCCAATTTCCATGGCATCCGGCTATCTTCCACATGGTTTTTTTAGTGCGAAGATCTGGCGGCTAAAACTGACACTTGCACTGAATGACATGATATATACTACAAACACACTTCACGTAAATTATAAAATTTGTTAATTAGGATGTGTTGTGATACAAGAAATGAGGCTGAGCGATTCATGTCGATGATCGTGCTTTCGTAGAGCCGATAGGCCTCCACCTCGAGGAATGACGGTAAATTGTGGGTGGCCCTGAAAAGGACCGTTGCCCGCGCGACATGCGCTTTTAGCGGGATTGAGACCGTTTCCGAGAACCGTTATCATTCCGTACCGTATTATCACTCAGTCATAGATGGGTTTGAATTTCGGAAAACATTTGAACAAATATATAACAATTTGTGTATTTTCAATTCTGGTTTATAACTTTGCAACTTTTAAATGCAAACCTAAAGCCTGTTTATCGAACTATCTGATTTGGCTGTTTCTGTCGTGCATGAACACTGACGGGGAATTCTGGAAATGAATTAGAACACGGCTGATTTGTACCATATAGAACAGAAAAGAATATCTCTTTATTTTATGATTATATTCCAAAGGGTTGACGTATACAGAGAAACAATAAATTGGCAATGTATGGCGACCTCGGCTACATATAGGTCGACAATTTGACTCTCGATTTCGGACTTCAAATTAAACTATATGCATCGCCGGGTGAATGGCGTAAACTAGTTTATTGAAAAGAAACATCGTTTGGCTTGTATCTGGATCTAGTTTCATTAAATTTTAGTGTACATTTATTGCGAATTCTACTTCCAAGACTTCCGTCTCGGACAGTCGACTCCAAAAATGAGGGGGAAAAAATAAAAAAATAAAATTTGGGGCGGGCGAAAGTAGTAGGTAGCACGCACCGAAGGGCCAATTGACCTCAAAAATTTGCATATGACCTCTGTGACGTCACAGCGACAGCCAATCAGAAGCGCGTATTTTGAGATGTGGGTGTGGCTATGTGTGTGCGCATGCGTGAGTTTTGGCGGGAAAGTTTTATGTTAATGAGGTCATTGGGTGCATTGGGACTATTCAAGATGGCGGCTTGTTTTTTCTAGGTTAGGGGTGGTCGGTTTCAAGATGGCGGCCGATTGCACTTGTTTGACCCTTCATTTGCATATTTTCAAGATGGCGGCTTGTTTTTTCTAGGTTAGGGGTGGTCGGATTCAAGATGGCGGCTTGTTTTTGTAGGTCAAGTACACTTGCACTTGTTTCGCGCCTCATTTGCCTATTTTCAAGATGGCGGCCTGTTTTTTCTAGGTTAGGGGTGGTCGGATTCAAGATGGCGGCCTGTTTTTTTTTGTAGGTCAAGAAAACTTGTTTGGACTTGTTTGCCCCTTCATTTGCCTATTTTCAAGATGGCGGCCTGTTTTTTCTAGGTTAGGGGTGGTCGGATTCAAGATGGCGGCCTGTTTTTGTAGGTCAAGGTCACTTGCACTTGTTTCGCGCCTCATTTGCCTATTTTCAAGATGGCGGCCTGTTTTTTCTAGGTTAGGGGTGGTCGGATTCAAGATGGCGGCCTGTTTTTTTGTAGGTCAAGGTCAATTGCACTTGTTTCGCTCGTCCTCATTTGCATATTTTCAAGATGGCGGCTTGTTTTTTCTAGGTTAGGGGTGGTCGGATTCAAGATGGCGGTCAATTGCACTTGTTTGACATGGGATGAGACTTATACAATTTTCGGAACTTTTTTTCCTTTTTTAATAGTCAAATAGCTCCAAAAACGTCTATTTCCATTCTTGCGCATGCGCAGAATGGTGATAGTTCAACCCACACCAGTCCATCAGATGGCCCTTCATCTCACCTTCACATTGATACCTCACTCGGCTCCATCGGACCACTAGGGGCGCCCCTAACATCAAAAAGGTTATTTTGCAGTTCGATAGCAAAACCTGGTGTGCGAGGATTATTTTTATTTTGCAGGTAGTGGGTCGAGTGAGGTGTCAAATTGAAGCTGACGTGAAATGTTTCAGATTGATACCTCACTCGACCCCATTGGGCCACTAGGGGCGCCTCTAACTCCAAAAAAAGGTGTTTGAAGATTACGCATGCGCAGAATGCTGATAGTTCAACCCACACCCAGTCTATCAGATGCGCCTTCACGTTACCTTCAATTTGATACCTCATTCGACCCGATTGCACCATTAGGGACGCCTCTAACCTCAAACAGGCTATTTTTGAACATTGATATTTTTCATATTATCTTTGCGCATGCGCAGAATTACCCTAATTCAAGCCCACACCCAGTCTATCAGATGCTCCTTCACGTTACCTTCAATTTAATACCTCACTCGACCCGATTGGACCACTAGGGACGCCTCTAACGCCAAAAAGGTTATTTTGCACATCGATATCAACATCTCGTGTACGAAGTTTGATTTTTTATTTTTTTTTTTTTTTTATTTTGGCGGTAGTGGATCGAGTGAGGTATCCAATTGAAGCTGACGTGAAATGCTTCACAATGATACCGGACTCGACCCGATTGGTCCACTAGGGGCACCTCTAAAGGTATTTTGAAGATTGATGTTGATTGATGTTGATATTGATGTTTGGCGTTAGGGCAGCCCCTAGTAGTCCAATCGGGTCGAGTGAGGTATCAATGTGAAGCATTTCACGTCAGCTTCAATATGATACCTCACTCGACC
>JAVTVY010032530.1:0-14284 GCA_036873755.1 Hanleya hanleyi
ATTCATATCTGTATCTTTTGTAAGCCCAGCCAATATATGTTTCAGAAGTGGTATGAAAAGCCTGTAATTTATCAGATTTCTCGTGTCTGTTCTCCGCCGGATGAAGACCGAACAGTATATGGTAACGAATCGGATATCGCTCCTCAATAATGGCGACACACGATTCGCAAGCCATCTTATGGATGGCGAAGTGTACGCAAATGCCTTTTTCCTCCTCCATTGAAACGTTTTGTTCTTCGTGCTTGCCCTTTCCACTCCCCCCTCTCATTTGCCCCGATCATGATGACGTCACTCTCTCCCTCTCAGAACCTGTACCTATGTCCTAAAGCTCTCCTTTTCCACTACTAGTACACTGCAACAAACAGTGAAGCATCAAAGATTGACCCGTTTACAACGTGAACGCGATCACGTCTGGAAACACTAAAACTTCCTGTGTACATAGCGGTATTTCGTAAAACCCTATTTTTTGTATGTTTTGATCGGATTTTGAAATGAGATATATCCTGTAAAGAGATACGTACGCAGATGATGCAACATAATGGAGATTATTTTCAGTAATCAACCACATGAACAGAAACAACAGCAACGGAATAATCATTCAGTGTATCGTATGATATGATTTCAAATGATGTCCTGTAAAGCGATATGCACGACAACGATGCAATAAAATCAGGAGTGTTTTCTGCACAGTGGCTTGGGTAGCCGTGGGTGTCTTCGTCGATGTTGTTCTTGTTATTGTTATATATATATAAAAAAAAATTTTTCAAGAATATAATTATTTCCCACCTTTTCATACACCGCAATGACAGTCGTAGATCGATGTAGGTCGTATAGAAAGCATTTTTATGACATCCACTGCCATTGTGGTGTATGAAAAGGTGGGAAATAATTATATTCTTGGAAAAAATATATATATATATAATCACAATAACAACAACATCGACGAAGACACTCACTGCTACCCAAGCCACTGTGGTTTACTGTGATAAAACTGAACGGCAATAAAAAAAACATACCCCCTGTCTCCCTCCCAGTCACAAACACACACAAACAAAACAAATAGGTAAAGGAGAACCGAAATTATGCAATCAGCAGAGACTTTATGCAACAATAATTCATTCACTTTTGCTGTGGTTAAAAGACAACGCTATTTAAAACATGTTCCTTTATATCTACGTAATTGTGGGTCGGCAATTATTTATTCCCATAGTATTCTTGGATTGTTTCTATATTTTTAATACCATCGCTCACAAAGTATCTGTATATGTGTATTTACAGTTAAAGATCGCGATGCAAATTGGATGAGTCTAAGTTTGGTCACGAAGGCCGCAGTAAACAAGCAATCATTTCTATTCTACTATACTACAAACGGCAGAATTGAGGAGACTTTTCGCGCAAAGCAATATTTTATCATGTAAATTACACGTTATCACCCCTACACCTGACCAAAAAAATGCTTTGGTACATCAATTAATGGGAGCAGACAACACCTGCAAGTCGCGTGCCCGAAATCGACACGTAGGGAACGAGTCCACATTATGACAGCTAGGGACATGCTAAAACGCTTTTGATGTTCAAAATGACGAAAAAACAATGTTAACAATTACCATTAAATTTCCAGAATATTCCAAATATAGCTTGAACCTTGGATTTTTAAATACATTACTGTTGATACGGTACTTCATATACAATGGTCATTTCGCAGTACACGGATTAGCCTATCCCCACTCTGGTAGAGTCCAACTGGGCATGAGAAGAAAGTCATGACGTCAAACTATCCGCAATGAACCGCTTGTAAAGTGACTTCCATTGGAATTAGATTCCACCTGGGCTTCCTTATATGCAATAATGTTATTTAGTAAAACACATGGGTTGTGGTAGAATAGTGAGTGAGTGAATAGAATTTAACATCGCTTTCAACTATATTTCAGCTATATCGCGACGAACCAACTAAGCAT
Organism: Hanleya hanleyi; assembly: GCA_036873755.1. Classification (NCBI taxonomy): domain Eukaryota; kingdom Metazoa; phylum Mollusca; class Polyplacophora; order Lepidopleurida; family Hanleyidae; genus Hanleya; species Hanleya hanleyi. Next base: position 1,959 of record JAVTVY010032530.1, read on the forward strand.
CACCCAGCCAAGTTGCATTCCTGTTACTTCAAAGAAGAAATCATTGAAGCAGCATGGAACCAGACACCCTCCATTCACCGTATAATTATAAAACACTGAGGACAGCACACAAGACACAGACAGGACGCTTACATGGTGCAATAAAGGCAAGTGATATTACAGTGCTATAGACATCACATTATCAAGTTCCTGTTACTTCTCAGTAAAATGCATTGAAGCAACAGGAACCCGTGCCCACCCAACCACCCGCAAACAATCTACCATCTTCACACTTATCAACACAATCATGCACCCTATACCCTTCTCTTTTCCATAGTTGTAGAAAAATTACGGTGGCTTGTTAGGGCCATGCATTGATTTTTGCAATTTTCTGCCTTTTACTAGTTTTCAAGATTTCACTTTCGCGTTTTCTGTAATTTGTTGCCATTGACATCGATTCAGTTCCGAGATATAAAGTTGTTTTCTGGTTTTAACAATTTCTTCTATCCATTTTCAAGCGACTGCAAAAATCGAACAACCATGTGAAAACACTAAAAATGAGCAAAAACATCGAAAAAGTATTCAACCGCGATGGAAACTATTTCAACCGCGATGGAAAGTATTTCAACCGCGGTGGAAAGTATTTCAACCGCGGCGGAAACTATTTCAACCGCGGTGAAAAGTATTTCAACCGCGGTGGAAACTATTTCAACCGCGGTGGGAACTATTTCAACCGCGATGGAAAGTATTTCAACCGCGGTGGAAACTATTTCAACCGCGGTGAAAAGTATTTCAACCGCGGTGGAAACTATTTCAACCGCGGTGGAAACTATTTCAACCGCGGTGAAAAGTATTTCAACCGCGGTGGAAACTATTTCAACCGCGGTGAAAAGTATTTCAACCGCGGTGAAAAGTATATCAACCGCGGTGGAAAGTATTTCACCCGCGGTGGAAACTATTTCAACCGCGGTGGAAATTACACGGCATTTTCTGTTTTTTTGTTGTTTTTTTTGCTATTTCTGATGTTTCGCTAATTTCCAGTGTTTTCATGTGGTCGTTTGAATTGTTCTTGTTTCTTGAAAATGAATTTCCAGCGTTTTCGTATGGAAATGGTTGCAGTTACTTGAGAATGAATAAAAAAATCAGGGATAAATTTTGAAAAATCGAAAATGAATCTAAGAGGATGACAAGAAAAGAGAGAAAATGCGAAAGTGAAATCTTGAAAATTAGAGAAAGGCAGAAAATTCGAAAGATCAATGCATGGCCCTAACAAGCCACCGTAGAAAATGGATCCGTGTTAGAAATTCGAGGTTCTGAGAATCGCCATTCCTGTTATGTTTTGCGAAAGCATATCGAGGTGTGAATGTTTTGGCCAATCAAAATTCATGATCATTTTCTTCCAATAATAAAAGCCTCGGCCAGTCTGCATGGCCGTATTTGAGTCCAACTATTCCTGTATATGTCCTCGTTGTCTGGTAAGCAGTTAACGATATATTGCATCGTTCGAAATATAATTATTTATTCGATCGAACCTGCACTCCTATATTCAAGGTAAGGACACAGTAATGGTTTTTTTTTCATTTTTGTTATGATTTTATTTACTTTTTTTTTTGCAAATTATGTGCGACATGCTCGCCTTCATAGGCATACTATAGTATGTCCATTTTAATTAGTCTTCTACTTTGGAGATTGTCACAACTGCACAAATTTTTGTTTTTTGCATCGTGTAGAACAAATTGAACTCTACAAAAGGACCACCATTATTCCATTACAGGGACAATCCACGGGTGTAACTATGGGCCGTCATAGCTCAGTCGGTAGAGCATCGGCGCGATACGCCGGGGTCGTGGGTTCGAATCCTGCTGACGATCAATTTGTTCTTTCTCTCTCAAAAATCATTTCATATGTATATATGCTCAGTGGCACAAAGGTCAACAATGCCGTGTTCAGCCATTTGGAGGTGTGTGCGGTTTATCATTCAGAAATTTCACTGGGCATGGGATAAAGCGACACTCCCACGTACCGCCTGTTATTACTTTATACGGCATCAGTGACCTTTGTGCCAGTGAGCAATACATTATGACGTCTTCCTATGTACTTGAGGCCGGGTACATGTAACAACTGTACTGGAGTTTTATATGGAGAAAATTACAAAGTTATTTTAAGCGTAATATATTATCGATATCACGGAGAAATGGTAGTTATTTTGTAGAGTTAATTTGTTCTAAACACTGCAAAAAGGTAAATTTATGCAGAGTTAACTATTGATTTTTGACAAGCTTCAAAGTAGACGACTAATTAAAATGGACAGACTTTAATAATGAATTGCAACACGGAAAGTCGGATCTTGACGAAACTCTGATGAAACCATGCAATGAATGCTGATATCCTGAGACTGACTGTTTGCTTGAGGGTGAATATCCTCTGTTGAATAACGCAAACGGAAAACCAACAACCTCAATGGGCATACCAATACCCCAGCCACCAGTTAGATTCTCGGACAGGAATCACCGATCAGCACACCGCCGGAAGTGACATCATATATAGTAAAATAAAATCTATATATGTCCAACACTCCGATTACTTTTCAATTCTAAAAGCAAGAATGTTCTAGAGTTTATTTTCTTCGTTTATATGAGCAGAGCATATGAAAAGTAGTTTGCTTATGTGGAAAACTGAAGGAGTTGTACTGTCAGATTCAAACCGAACCGTGTGTGCGTGGTTTTCCCCCGATACGTCACAGCCACGTCGTAAAGTTCACCTTCCGCTGTTGGGGGCAGGGGTAAAGTGGAGTGAGCCAAGCTGTGAAACGGAGCATACGCTGTTGGGAGGTTGACAAAAGTAATGCACAGTGTCAATCGTAACAAGTCATATAGAGTCTAGGTCTTCGGTAGATACTTTATGCAGGAAGCTATTATCAGAGTTCTTGTGAAGCTGAGAAGGCTCAAGTCTAGACATATTGTTGTCCCCAGACTTGACTATTGTAGGCATTGTCTCGTGATCCTTATATGGAGTATGAACCAGGACTGGTAGTTCCCTCCTCGCGAGCCAGTGTATAGATCGATGTTTCAGGTTCTGGATATAAATAGATCAAGCGATTGTTTTGAATTAACATGTCGGTATCCCATTCCTGCGGTTTATGCTTTGACTCCCGATTTCGATTTCAGTCTGACATCAAAATAGTTTGACCGGCGACGAAATTCACATCTCAAACCTCGCAGCGGATTGGTGTAATGAGCAATTTGAGCGCGCTTACTGGTTGGTTCGGTTGATGGGAACCCCTCGAGTTGTTTGTATCCAGAGCTGCTATGGGTAACTAGCCGAGCCAGTATATCGGATCGATACACTGGCTCGCTAGGATGACCAAAAAATAGCATATACGCGTTTCAGTTCACCTGCTTCTCCTCTCGCAAAATGAGCATTCCAGCAAGGTCATATGTTGGTATCGTTTCCATACAAGGAGGAGAAAGGTGAGGGTAGACCATCGATGAACTTTTTTTCTTCTTTTTTTTTCTTTTGCATTCACATTTTTGCCCGTTGCATTCACTTCTCTATTCAGAAGAATAGACCTAAACCATAATCACGTTTTATCTCTTTCAATCACGTGATCATTCATTGACCTACATGACAAGTGATCAATTACCCTGAAATCTAACATCGCTTATGTAACACGACAGTAATTATTTGTCACCGTACATACTTGCCGCAAGGTGTGAGGTCCTGTATGCCACCCAATGCACCAAATTAAATACTTTAAAGACCGACTCTCAGTCCAGGATCAATGATTGGCAATTAAATTGGTGTCGTGTTACATAGGGAGTTGGCAGGGTATTTCATTTGTATTATGATCCCCACCTCCCATTAATTGTCATGGATGTACATTGCATCATGGGATTGGAGAGGGATGAACAGTCATAAGGATTCGGATCTAATACAGGTTAGGGAAAACCTCTCTCTAAAAATGGACGTAAAAAGGGTCGTTTTTGTGCAATAAATTCAATGATATATCGAAGATAGAAACATCCGCCATAGGTGACCATGGATATATTTATTCGCACCGGATGGTATTGATAAAACAAATTTTCGTCTATCTAATTTGCATAAGAATAGACGACATGTTTTGTTCTCTGTTAGCAATTAGACTATGCACACTTTCATTGGAAAACGAAAACCACTGTTCCGGCATGTAACAATATTTGAAGTAAGTCGCCTGAAGATTTTGTAGCGTTATGATGAATAAATCAAACGTTATCAAGCAAAAACGACCTTTTTACCTCCATTTTTGGAGAGAGGTTTTCCCTAACCTGTAAAACCCTCCAATAACATGGACTCCATATTGATTTCGTTAAGTGAAACTAACTGGCAGAGTCTGAATTCGCAATTCTAATAAACGAAAACCGTTCGGTCTTAACGGGGATCCATGCGTGCTACAGAGGAGTTTGAAGAAATAGTAGTGAATTAACACAGACGGCTGATGTCATTTACCATTGTGAATGGGCTATACTGAATTCAAAGCAATTTTCAATAAATGTAACTTGAAAATGACTTAAAATATAAGTGGATCGGATTTCAAATGTGGTGATTTATCGGATGTTCGTGGTATATTGTCCCGATAATTCATTATTGATTCCACATAAACATCCCGATATCTATGAATAGCTATAGTCTGTCTATTTTAATTAGTCGTCTACTTTGGAGCTTGTCAATAATCAGCAGTTAACTCTGCATAAATTTTCTTTTTTGCATTGTGTAGAACAAACAGAACTCTACAAAACGACTGCCATTTCACCGTGATATCGATAATATATCGCGTTAGAAATAACTTTTTAATTCTCTCCATATAAAACTCCAGTACATTGGTTTCATGTACCGGGACTCAATTACATAGGGAGACGTCATAATGTATTCGTGCTGTCTAGCACAAAGGTCAACAATGCCTTGTATGGTCATAGAGGTGTGTGCGGTTTATCATTCGCCACTTTCACTGGGCATGGAATATATGCGACACTCTCACGGACCGCCTGTTATTACTGTATTCGGCATTAATGACCTTTGTGCCAATGAGCATGAATACATTATGACGTCTCCCTATGTAATTGAGGCCCGGTGCATAAACAACTGTACTGGAGTTTTATATGGAGTGAATGATAAAGTTATTTCAAGCGTAATATATTATCGATATCAAGGAGAAATGGTAGTCATTTTATAGAGTTCAGTTTGTTCTTCACGCTGCAAAAAAGAAAATTGTTGCCGGGTTAACTACTGATTTTTGGCAAGCTCCAAAGTAGACGACTAATTAAAATGGACAGACTATAGTTACAAAATCACTATAAATCACTCCTTGACTATAAAACTCATTAAAGATAGCATGACAAAAACAAACATTCACTTTAGGTAGTCCGCTGGTGATTTTGGGGGTTTGGCGATCATTTTGCATGTTTTGTCTTTTTTCCCCAGTAGGTTATCTCCCTTTCCTAGGTTAAGCCATCGGAATTTTCTTTAAAAGTAATCTAACCGAGAATCCGATTTGATAGATTTTGATAGATATTGTGATCATCTTCAAACAGTTAGAATATAAGAAAAAGTTAAATATCATTTATATGATGTTTTCATGAATATACTTCAAAACCAGGGCTATACCCTTTGTTTTCTGAGTTATCAAATGGAGTATCAGTATCAGTATCAGTACTTTATTCACCAGATGTAATATTGTGTATAAATCAGTATCAAGCATTTGGCGGGAATAAAACCCCGAAGGGCTTGTTCTATCCCAAATTAATTAAATTAATATTATGCATACATGATTTTGATGAATATAAATATGCATGTAGGAATGACAGGCAGCTGATACCATTTGTATAAATAAAACAAGAACCTTGTGGTCCACAGAAAATCTACCATAATCAAATGAAACTATGTGTGGTATTATAATGTAATACACTAGGGACTTAAATATTGTTAAAATAAGATTGCGATTGCGATTTAAACAGTGACAAGGATGGAGTAGATTTTAACTTAGGGGGCAAACTGTTCCACAACCGAGGTCCCTTTATCTTCACCGAATAGTATGAAAGATCCGATGAGTAAAATGGACGATAGATATTTATGGTAGACTGTCGAGTTGGATATAGGAATGGATAGCTGATATCTTGATGAAGCAATCTCGAAGTGAAATGGGTAACAAGTGATTATGAAATGAAAACTTGTGCACGAGCAACGAAATTAAATGATCGTTTAAACTGGCAACTGGCAAAATATTCAACTCTTTAAAAAGTAGATCTGTATGAGCTAGCTTGTCGGCTGACATGATTATACGAACAATCTTTTTTGTAATCGTTTCAAGGGCTCGATATGAGTTGGATACGTATTCCCCCATAGAATGTTGCAATATGATAGATATGGCTATAGATTAGGGAATAGTATAGTATATAGAGCGATTTTTTGTTCAGAGTAGATTTGATATGATTGATAACGCCAATATTTCTTGAAATCTTTTTTCGTATTTCGTCAATGTGTGTTGTCCAATTGAGACGATCATTAAAATGCACCCCTAAAAATTTGAAATGGGAGACTTGCTCGAGTTCAGTACCACATATAGATATTTTAGGTTTGAAATTGCATGCACGGCGTCTAGATGGCATAATAAACATAAATTTTGATTTCAAAACATTTAGTGACAATTTGTTACAAGAGAACCAAGTTTGTAATTTTTCCAATTCCTCAACAATCATATCCACTAGTAGTTTTGGGTCGCTATCAGACAGGGTAACACTCGTGTCATCTGCAAAAAGTATAATATCAAGGAATTGGGTAACATAAGAAATATCATTTATATACAAAAGGAAAAGTATTGTCGCCGAGCATGGGTCAGTCCACATAACATTGTCTGTAGCTAAGTAATGCACATGAACCTATAATATTTGTTAGGAATCCAACAAAATAAATAATTCCGAAGGGTAATTACTTTGATTCACCAGCAGTGGACATCCTTAAACCTGGAATGAAACTGGTTTCGTTGAAGAAGCTTCGCCACGTTACAAGCTGTTTCCGCAGGGAGATTTTAGTACAAAATTTCATGTCAATCAGTTCAGTGAAAGTCAATATTTTGAAAATATCTCAACCCGGATTTGCTTCTGTAGCAATTTCTTCGAATTTCTAATTGTCAGATTTGACTCATAAAACTTTCCCTGTTCGCTAAACTTGTTGCAAAATTATCACTGCTTTAGTTCCGTTATCTCATTTTGTCAACATTCAACGCCGGTTATGTTTACTGAGAAAATCTTGCCACTTGCAATCTGAATAAATTATAACATTAGGTTCCCATAATAAATGCATTGTGGCTGTCAGCCCGGATAATATCCTAACTTAGTGCTAAGGGATACGTCAATGCATGATAAGGATGTGTCACGACAATTTGTGACACTAATTTACAACAATGACCATTTGACCACTATGAAGCCTCGAAATCGACCGTTTGGAAAACACAGTTCTCAGAAATTCATTGGATTCCAGTATGGTCAACGTATGGTCCAGGTGAAGAAGGACGAGTAATGGTAAATAGCAACACCTAGCCACAACTGTTCCTATCAATAATGCCTGCGTTTGATAGTCACAGGCTGACGAGTATGGATCTCGGTGTGCTAACCCGTACCGTATAAATATTCATACTGATACTTCTTACCGGTTATTTTCTGGAATGCTAATTCCTACTCCTCCACGCTTGTCGCTTTTATTAATGTTCCCAGTGCTGGTGATTGGCTATACACGAGCCGTTTTCACAGCGACCCCGACCTGTCCCATATTACGGGAGACGCCATGTTGTGTTTGTCGGTCCAAGTGCGCATGCGTAGTGGCCCAAAAATACACGTCTATGTTGTGTCGTCTTCAGCCAATCCATAACACTGTGAAGATAACATGGCAATGAACAGTTGTTTTCGCAATTTGGCGAAATAGTTCAGAGCCTCATGAGCTGTAACCCTATATCCGTTCTGGTCACCCTTGTTATTCTTCAGATGCATCTTCGCCCATCCGTTCTGTCTGATCCACCACCTAATATCTCTCAGTCCATGATACTGTGAATGTAACATGTCCTTGAACAGCAGTGTCCGTAGCCGGTGTAACAGTTCCATCTCTCATCGGAAGATGTGCTTGTAACGTCGAGCTAACCTGTCCAGAAAACTGGATCGAAAAGAAACCAAAAAGGGGGCGTTACTTAAGTTGTTTAAATTTCATCGATCAATGAAAATTCACGGAAATTAGGCTGTCAAAGCTGCCGTCATCATCCATCTCAAATATTCAAAGCAGCAACTAGGTCGATCTATTTGACGAATGTATAGGGGCGAAATGTGTAATATATTGCACTGAACGAACTGTTCAATCATCTGCATATTTTTATTTTATTTATTTTATTTTATTTTTTTATTTTTTTAACCATGAAGCCATGAAAATATTACAGTTGAAATTAAGGAAGTATTATCTACTCGGTGATTCTTTTATTCCTTTTTGTCACCCTCAATAGCATGACCTGTCGCCCTTCGCGGCTGGTGAGCGAACATGCGTGCGATGACACCACTGCCACTTTTGCTAGTCTCCCGAAATGTCTTTATGGAATCTTGTCTCTCGAGATGTCCCTTTGACAAATGCGCATGCGCACGCTGTTCCAAAATCGACCGTTTTACGGAGCATTAAAAAACAAAACGCCCTTTTATGGAGCATTGCATAATAACGTTGTTTTCTAACTGTCCTTTTAGTTTCTACTAATATGCATCAAATTATACTATCATTCCAAGAAAGTACAATTATACTTACATTGATGATAATTTTGGCAACTTCAAAATTCGAAAATGGGCAAGTTATCACTGATAAAGAAAATTCCCATATTGTAGACATCGGGAGGATAGGAAAAGTACGAACCACAAATTTACGCCGAGAGTCACGCATCGATTCACCCGTCGGTGCGCCGGGGCAAATCTTTGTCTGAGATTTAAATCGGGAAAGGCCCATGAGGTCATTGTTGTCATGAACTTTTTAAAAACATATTAACGATACGTCACAGTGTAAAACAAACAGTTCTGCTTCATCGTGTACATAGAATGGAAATGAAGGCATCGTATTCGAAAGGTACATTGTGATTGTAGTCGTGTGACTAGTAAACATGCATTCTCCCCACAGCGCATGCTCCATTTCACAGGCTCATTTATCACCCCAATAGCGGAAGTTGACATTTACTACGTTGCTATGACGTAGAGGGGAAACCCTAGTCCGGTACCCAGCTCCCATAATGCACCGGGAAACTCGTGAAGCATGATGGGAGTTGGGAACCCGACTAGGGAAACCCCACGTACGCACGGTTCAGTTTGAATTCGGCCGAACAACTCCTTCAGTTTTGCACATGAGCGAACTACTTTTCGTATGCTCTGTGCAGATAAACACGGAAAATAATCTCCAGATAATTCTTTTCAACGCTAGGTCAACAGTGGTATTATACAGACTTGAAAAGTAATAGAAATGTTAAGCAAACATCTATTTTACTATATATGATGTCACTTCCGGTGATGTGCGCGCGGCCCCGAATCCAGTCCAGTCCAGTCCAGTCGAGCCTCACAGATATGTATTCTGAATAATAACTTGCATTCTATGGATACGTTTGGGTCGTTTCTTCTGTCTAACGTTCATCATTTTCCATCATATGACTTGCTAGGGCCATTCCATCTTCGCTCTTCTATATATTTATGTCTAATATCTCTCAAGCCGGTGCTAGGGACCGTGTGGTCATGACATTCAAGATGTCCACATGAACAGCTATAATGAAAGCGTGGCTGAAATACAAACAATCACAGGGATCACTTTTGGTTCTTGTGGCGTTTTTAGAAATATGCAGTGGGTATATTTGACTGTGGGATATTTTGACTGCTTGTCAGTACCCCGGCATCTTTTGCCACCGCTCTTATGTTGTGCATACGTTATGGTTTAATGATGTCCGCTGCTGATTTTTGGCTTTGGCGGCCATTTTGCCTGTTTTCCTATTAGGTTATCTCCCTTTCCTAGGTTAAGAGATATGTTGTGCTTTTTCGTTTAAAAACCTTCTAGCTGAGAATTTTGCACAGCAACATCCATCCAATTTGATAAATTTTGATAGACATTGTGATTATCTGCAAATAGTTAAAATATAAGAAAGTAAAATACTATTTATATGAATTTTTAATCAATATGCTTCAAAACCAGGGCTATTGCCTATTTTTCTGGGTTATCAAATGGAGCATAGGTCAGTCCACTTAACCTTGCCTACAGCTAACAAATACGCACCAATCTATATTTTTTTCTTTGTTTTCCTCATATTACACAATTATGAATGCAGCAACAAACATTGTTCAAAATGTACATAACCGGGTACAGCATGCATTCATTAACATGTTTAAATTCTAGATATATCTATGTGTTAACTTTGCAGAGATTTTCACGGAGATATGAAATTCACGATGGCTTCAGTTGCTGCTGCATTAACAGTCGTGCTGCTGGTACTTGCCTCGGCGCCATTGTACACACTTAGCCCAGAAGGTGTAAATTACACCTCTACGGGGTGTAAATGGCTTGTCCCAGGGCTAACACCCTTTTGGGTGCGAATTAACACCTTCTCCGAAAGGTGTAAATTTACACCTTCTCGAAAAGGTGTTAAATTACACCTTTTTTGCTCACATTACACCTTCCATGGGTGTTCATTCACACCTTCTGAATAAAATTTGCACCTTCCATACAAATTTATAAGCATATTTTTGGGGGAACCCAGCATCCAATGGGTGTTTATTTACACCTTTTGGCCACAACTAAACCGTTCAGTGGTGTTAATTTACACCTTTTCAACAGAATTACACCTTCTTTGGGTGTTTATTCACACCTTTTGGGCAAATTTGAATCATCTAGGGGTGCTAAAATACACCTTCTGGTGATCATTCCATCTTCCAGGGGTGTTAAATCACACCTTATTGGTAAGTATTACACCTTTCATTGGTGTTAATTTACACCTTTTGACCGAGATTATGCCCTATTGGGTGTTTATTTACACCTTTTGGCCAAAATTAAACCTTCTAGGGGTGCTAAAATACACCTTCTGGAGACGATTCCATCTTCCAAGGGTGTTAAAACACACCCATTTCGTGAGAATTGCACCTTCAAAAGGTGTTAATTTGCACCTTTTTAGTGAGCATTAGTGGTGTTCGTACCACCCAGTAATAGCTCATGAACACAAAATATATGTATGATATATTTTATTAAGGAAATCACAAAAAACACATTTACATGGGTCTTTTCATGTTAGCCCTCCCTGATATCATAGTTCACTCTCAATCTGTGTGTGAAGAGATGTTCATATACACACCCACTTTCTCGGGGTGTTCTGACCCAAGTTGTATGAAATGATGTTCATATACACACCCGCTTTCTCGGTGTGTCCTGACCCTACAGTAGCCTGAGTTGTACGTATATATGAGTATGCTACCACATCTTCATAGATGTGTACTAATGTACCTCAGAGCCAGTGTTTCGAATTACCAGCGTCTAGTCCGTCATTCATAATCCAGCCGTCGTCCATTAGAGAATATCCGCGTCCATAATCCGAAGACCTATTCCATTTTCCATATAACAGTATTAGCACCAAATTCAAAAGACAATCATAGTATACATAAACATAGGCTTGTTTTCTGAAAAAGAGAAATCCCGAAATCTTTCGGGAATATAACCCGAAATCACGTTCTCTTATGGTAGTCGTCGGAATGAATGATAATCCCGGGGATAGCAGAAAAATATCATTATCTGTTAACATCAGACTTGAGATACTAGTAATTCTAATATATGTCTTGGCTATTGCCAGTCTCGAGAAGTAGATTTACGTAGACATGTTTTGACATAATTAATATGTCTCTGCTTCTTGTAGCGTTTTCTCTGTTTACTAGAGAAGCGTCTTGTTTTCATTCTGTCTCTAATGAGTTAGAACGAATCAGTTGATATACAGCGTTTGTTGTAGTCATGATACTAATCTTCTCAATCAAGGTCGCTGGACTTCTTGTGGCGTTTTCTCTGTTTACTAGAGAAGCGTCTTTTCATTTTGTCTCTAATGAGTTAGAACGAATCAGTTGATATACAGCGTTTGTTGTAGTCATGATACTAATCTTCTCAATCAAGGTCGCAGGACTTCTTGTAGCGTTTTCTCTGTTTACTAGAGAAGCGTGTTGTTTTCATTCTGTCTCTAATGAGTTAGGACGAATCAGTTGGTATACGGCGTTTGTCTATCAGGATACATGTACTAATCTTCTCAATCAAGGTCCCAGGAATAACTGACTGTATATTCTCAG